>BQKZ01004908.1:0-30750 GCA_036244855.1 Temnopleurus reevesii | reverse complement strand
GTGGGCGTGGTCAACTAGGCAAAAGATAAGAAGAAAGTTAGGAAGAAAGTTAAGAAGAAAGATAAGAACGTTTTCAGAATACCGATTTAGGAAAGTGACGTAGATAAGAACGAATTTAAGATAAGAACGATTTCAGAATACGGCCCCTGATGTCCAAATTTCTATAGTATTAATAAAAATTAAATTCAATAAAACAAAGTCAACTTGATTGAAGAACAAATTTCAGCAAAATGAATCCATCTCTAAACATGATTAAAATATAGAGCACATATTCTGAAATCTGTACGTATGTTATCTTCTGTGTTAGCAAATTGTTTATCATCGTAATAAATCTAAATTAAGACATGACATTGGTTGATATTTGTGCCGTTTTGGTTTAGCCCATACTAGGGTTAAGTTGGAAAAACATCTGCGAATATATGTACTACAGTGGAAACTCAGTATAACGAGGTGCTTGGGACCATCAAAATTACATTGTTATAGCAGTAATCTCTTTATAGCAGGGTTGAAAGACAATAAGTTATAAAGAGCTGGGACCAGATTTTTTACCTCTTTATATCAGATAATTCGTTATATCAGATCTCTTTATACCGAGTTTCCACTGTAATCGTTTATCACATGCAATTAAGAGTTTCTCACAACATTTGGCATTGTTTTCCTGAACAAGGAAGATTTCAAGGTTATCAGAATATTAACCAATGCAGTTTGTTTGGTGCTATTTGCTCTCGTAACAGTGTCAGGATTGAAAGCCCAGCACAGATACTGATGGCCACTGGATTTATATAATATCTCAACTTGTGCATGAGATAAGATTATTACATGTATTTGTAAAGTACTTCTTTGAAATTACAGTTTGACGGCATTTGATTTCAGATGTAATCCATGGCCTGAATCAAAACAGATGGGATGTCCGAACAAAATTGAGAATCAACGAAATATCCATATATAATCATAGACTAAGGGGATGTTGTTCAAAATCAACTGCAACTTTGCAAATTTGCAAATTTTAATGCGCATTTTCATTCGCGCACGGTATGCGCATTTAACAAGACGCTCATGAAACAATGATTTGAGTGGCACGTTCCGATCAACTGCAACTTGCAATCACTTGCAACTTTTGAACAACACCCCCAAGTTTCTTTAAGAAAGGGGGATGTTAGTCTTTTTTCTGAAATTGCATCATTCAGCAGCATTTGAGTTCAGATGCAAATAAGGCTCTGACTTCAAATATATGGGATGAGGGGAAAAAGTCCATCAGAAATCCACGTTGAATCCAACCAAGAAATGCGTCTCTTTTGACGATGGGATTCAACCCTGGATCCCTTCTCCCATATTCTAGTTCATATAAATGCTGTTGCTACTCTATAACATCAGCCTGAACATCCTCTGCATCCACAGTGTACTCACTCTACTATCCGACCCTGCAGATTGAGAAAAAAAAACCAAACAAACAAAAAGTTATACAGATGAAAGGATCTTGATACACAAATGGATACAATTGGCTTCTACAGGAGTAATGCTTGCAGTTGGTACAGAAATTTAGCTACAAAATTAACTGATGACAACCATCTTTTCTCACGAGTGAAGAGGCATTTGTTATTTATACATTCAGACCGTTGAAATACCTCACATAATTTGGCAGAACTTATTTCTGCTGCAATCATATTATCCCAAGCTCCTCAAGTAATTTATTTAAGTTTAATGTTTCTTTGAGGTATCCATATCCAAACAAGCTATGTTTTTCTTGGATACCTCTGTTTTTCCTCAATATTATTTCAAATGTAACGAGTTTATATATTTGTACCATATGTGATAATGTTTAACATTTGTTATTTTGTCTTACAATTTATATTTTTTTTGTTTATATCCATGCAAGTTTATGTTAAATTGTAATTGTTATGATTTGAGTGAAAAATAAAAAAATATCTGAATCTGAATCTGAAGTAGTAAAGGCTAGAAAATACAGAGGCACCTCATTATGAAGAGGACAAATATAATATTAAATGGGGAAAATAGGCACAATAAACCTTTAAGACCTATAATGGGGAGATAATTATGGCAAGTCATTTGGGAATCCAAGGCCTGGTCATTGGGTCAATTTATGTCCTGCTTGTTTGTTTGCTGATTGTAAAACCTCCGACAATAAGATAAAATTGAGGTTTACAAAAAATTATACAACAAGACTAACCTTATGTTACAAACATATTTGACCACTGGAATTGCATTCCTTTTATCTCAAATCCTTATCTTACCAGGGCAGTGTTTCACCAATTCGTGCTTACAGTTATGCAGGACTTTAAGAAAGACTTGTGTATATTAACCAGTCTGATACCCGTAATTCTCGATCATTTGGCACAAGAACTGGGGCCAGTCATGCATAAAGTCGTTCCTAAAGTCTTTCTTATTTAGGTGAAACACCGCCCAGGAAAAGGGAATTGAAATATCCTGTTTATATCAAAGTCTTGGAATAGCATTTCTTGCCTATATGTAAATTAGTATGCAGAGATACTGGTCCACAGTGAAAATGTCATCATAATACAATTTCTCTGTATTCTTTATAACAGTATTCCATACCAACAGATAACAAATCAGAGTGTCTGCATTACCTCTTCTAGTTTGTTCTTGGGTACCCTGCAGATACAGTTGGTTCCAAAGTTAGTATCCCTGGCTTGAATACAGCGTAGACAGCAGAGGTTCTCATAGCCTTGCTTCTTCCATTTGGCAATCAGATTCTTATCCGCATAACCTTCCTTGATGCAGAACTCGTACAAATCTATCAAGATTTTTAAAAAATATTTCATATTGAGTACTTCGTATTGACATAAGGAAACAAATGGTACATTTTACTACAAAGGAAAAGAAATCAACCTCTCTATCAAATAATGTTCTTGGTTATAAGAAAGCTGTTGAGATTTGAGACAGACTTTGTTCAACGTTTGTGAAAACATTACTTTAACATGTTCTTCTGACAAAAATATAAACTTTTTTCAGAGGTTTAAGAAACTAGAATATAAACTCATGACCACTATGTCAAACTTTAGATGCCAGAAACACGTTGAACCAAGTGGAAAAGAATTAACATATCAGAATGTCCCTTCAGTCAACTCTGCATAAGTCTAACTTGTCTAAGTTGAATAATTGCCAAAGTCAATGTGAATTTATTGGAACATATCATAAAGAACCTGTGTTATTTACATCTTCTCCAGGGGTATTGTTCAAATTAACTGCAACTCTGCAAATTGTAACACTCATTTTCATTCGCACCCGGTATGCACAATTAACAAGATGTGCATCAAACAATGATTTTGATTGGTGCGTTGCGATCAATTGCAACTTTTGAACAACACCTCTAAGTCTAATAGATTTGAGATTGGAACCTACCTCTGCTGATAGCTTTTCTCCTGTANAAGACAGACTTTGTTCAACGTTTGTGAAAACATTACTTTAACATGTTCTTCTGACAAAAATATAAACTTTTTTCAGAGGTTTAAGAAACTAGAATATAAACTCATGACCACTATGTCAAACTTTAGATGTCAGAAACACATGGAACCAATTGGAAAATAAATAACATGTTAGAATGTCCCTACAGTGAACTCTGCCAAGGTCGAACTTGTCCAAGTCTAATAATTAACTAATTCGATGTGATGATTTTGAACAAATCATAAAGAAACTGTTTTGTTTATATCTTCTATATCCAATATCTCCAAAGTCAAAGAGATTTGAGTGTCCCCAACAGATTTGTTTTAATTTGTATGCTACTTTATTAAGGCCAGTTTGTAAAATCACTGACACTTTTATTGGAGTTTGGAACCTACCTCTGCTGATAGCTTTTCTCCTGTAAAACAGATCGTAGATATATCTTGATTTCTGATGATGGATCTTGAAGATTGGCCAGAGAGCTTCCACTTTACGTTTCCCTTCGTGTGGGTCAGTCTCCGCTGTGTGAAGAAAATGACAAATTAGATGATTATTTTTAGTTAATTCTATTCGGAACGTCGTGTTTTTTTTAATATCTTTTTGAGCTTTTGCTCCGTCCTTTTAGGGACTATTTCTTAAGACCGCCCTACACCACATGCTGCAACCGCAAACCTCCTTGAATGTTTACTACACCATGCAAGCTCTAGCTTTCTTCATTAGATGATTATGTTTCACACAGTGTAAAAATGTTGAAGACTTTGAGCATGAACTTTGTCGATGATATGCTGGTAAAGCATTAATGTTTCAAGCTTTAATATTTCGCCAGCTTGTCTTTATATATTTGATACTGTCTTGATTGTGTCAAATATGCACATGACCTGGCAAAACAGGGCGATTTGCATTCCAATAGTCTTGGATTAATATTGTAGGATGGTATTTTAGACATCTAGGTTATTCTTTGTTTTCTTTCTATTCATCCCCGGTCTTCTAGTTTGGTTCAGCTGTGTTTACATTCTGTAGTTTCTATTCAATTCAAGTTTGGTATTTAGTTCATGTCGTTGCCCTGTCATCTCTCTATTCATTCGCATACATTACATGTATCTCTTCACTTTCAATGTCATCTTTATCTCTATCCATTCTCAGGTCATGCAGACATCATTCCTTTCTATTCATCTCCATGTCTGACTGCTCTCCCATGTCATCAACCTTACATTATCATTTCTATTCTCATTCTTCTTCCACATATCTTTCCTTTGTTCAGCATCCTTCTTCTTTATTACTTTGGGCAATTAAGTTAGTTTGTTCTGATTGGTTATATTCTTACTCTTAGTTCTTGTTGATTGGTTTGCATCTATAATTTGTTATGTCTCCTTAGTTACAAGTATGAGTTGAGGCTGTTAGCCAACTGTATATATTAGCTATGGATAGCTCCCTGGAATAGTTTTTGACATTTTTTGACATTGTCACTACTCCAGAGAGCTATGGAGTAGGTTCTATACCGTGCGTGTAGCAGAGGGAAATGTGATTTGAAAAGCTCCCCAAATCACGCTTTCCTAATCACCAATCCCAATCCCACACGGCTTGGAACTTGCCTTTGAAGTTCTTCTACCATAATTTTGATAAATGAAAAGGAATTGTACTCACCAGTCTTGAAAAAGCAGGATTTTACCTTCCTCTCTGCTTCCGTAGCAGACAGATAGTACACAGCTCGATGACTTCCGTTGTAAACATCCCGTTCGGGTCAAAGGGTAAAAATTATAGGAGTTTCGCGGCCACTTCGCAATCGTCATCCAGCTTCCGTAATTCGGAGAATGAGAGACCGTGCAACGAGCATATACCTCTATGGCAATAAGCGAGACCGTTCGCGCGGTGCTGAGCTTGGTGGAAGCTGCCCGCGTACGTACTAGCGCAGCCCGGCCAAAGATACCGCACCGGTACGCTCTTTGAGCCCAGCCCCACACCGCACGTACCATCTCGCTCATTGCACGTTCTCTCATTACCCCGAATTACGGAAGCTGGATGACGATTGCGAAGTGGCCGCGAAACTCCTATAATTTTTACCCTTTGACCCGAACGGGATGTTTACAACGGAAGTCATCGAGCTGTGTACTATCTGTCTGCTACGGAAGCAGAGAGGAAGGTAAAATCCTGCTTTTTCAAGACTGGTGAGTACAATTCCTTTTCATTTATCAAAATTATGGTAGAAGAACTTCAAAGGCAAGTTCCAAGCCGTGTGGGATTGGGATTGGTGATTAGGAAAGCGTGATTTGGGGAGCTTTTCAAATCACATTTCCCTCTGCTACACGCACGGTATAGGACCTACTCCATAGCTCTCTGGAGTAGTGACAATGTCAAAAAATGTCAAAAACTATTCCAGGGAGCTATCCATAGCTAGTATATATACTGGTTGTATCTGATAATAAATTCAATTTCATCTTGCCACGTCTACACGCTACGCTTGAAGTTTCCGTTTCGTAAGTTCCTGTGATTCTCATCTATTAAGTTATATTTCACATCTTACAATATAATAATAATAGTAATAACATATGCTTAATGTAGCGCTTAATATTATAAGAAATCTCAAAGCGCTTTACAATTATTTTACACAAGTTACAATAAACAAAACAATACACTAAAATTAGATACTCTTAAAAATTATATTAAATTAACAATTCAGTACATAAGAAACTATTCACGTATCTTCTTCTTGCTAGAAGAAGCATTAACAAGTTTGTGTGATGTGACACTCTCTTCACCTTAGACGAATCATTGTTTTCATTAGTATTTCACATTCTGGGCACAGACAAGACCTAACAAGTAGAGGGTAGATCAGTAACTACACATAGACCTACATGCAATTGAGTAAGCACCTAACAGGTACAAGATTTTGTGGCAGTGGAAGTTGTTTACTGTTCGAAATACAGTTACTAGGCCTACATTAACATTCATGATTCCTGGGGAAATGTCACCATTTTAAGCGCACTGCATGATGTTTGAAGAAACATAGTGTGAGTTGTGCTTTAAATAAATTGCGGCTACACTCCGATTCAAAGCAAAATTTTAGCGCAAATTTCTTCGAGTCGTCCTTTTTTGCAAATTTTGTAATCAATGAAAAAATTGAATGTCTTCAATCTTCTCCAAAGATTTCCACAAGGATATCTCCAGCTTTGTAGTATCATTGTGCAACATCAATTATGGGGGTTCAAACTCAACTTGAAAATTAAAAATGTAATAATAAAAAAAACAGAGCCACAATTCAGTTTGAAGCTTTCAAACAAAACGGCACTATACTTTATTGACCACAGACAAAATATTCAACACATGGGACTACACACCATCATTACAATAAAGAAAGTCTGTTTTTGTTCAATTACCTTCACGCATTTTCTGGTCTAACTCATCAAGAGTTGGTTCAATGAGCTCCCATCCTTCTGGAGTTCTTTTTCGACTTCTTCTAACCTTCGGCATGATGGAAATATGTCCCCAATTTGATTAGCTTGCGTCACTAAAAATCGTTTTCCTCAACTCAACTTTCAAACATCTACCGTAGATGGCGACATAGCACAAAGCGAAGTGGCGATCGATGGCACAGCTCGGAATTGTGGCCGATCGGTGTAATTTCACACACAAAAAATCTTTGAGTTTCTATTTGATTTATTTATCAAGACAGGCATGAGAAAGCCTATTGTCAATTGTGTTAAATTATGTCTTGTGAATAAGAAAAAATATATTGTTTGTTTTATTTTTTTGTTTCTTTTGATTAAGAAAAGGGCAACTTTGACACAGAAAAGGGGCACATTTTTTTAGCGTTATTATTTTAGGGGGCACTAACTCCTGCTCCCCACCCCAACTTCGTATGCTACCCAATGGGCATGAAAAAAGTCCATTTCCTGAGAGTCAATTCATTTATTTCTTGAAAATTAGTGCAAATTATCACAAAACCCCCTCAGGGAAAATATATACACGTACGTCATCGATAAGGGCATATTTGTAATTCCATGTTCAAGGGTCATTTCAAAGGGGGCAAGTAAGTCAGTTGAAAGGGTGCAAACATAATATTGAATTGGGGGCAACATGCCCCTCTCAAGTATGGCGATACGACTTTACAAAAGAATTGGGTGCTATTAATCTTAATCTATTTGATAAGTGGGAAAAGGAAGTTTCGTTTGACAAAGGAAAAAGGGCATTTTTGACCCAGGAAAAAAGGCATTTTGACCCAGAAAAAAAGGGCACATTTCTTCCGCCTCCCTTGATACCATGGCGAAAGCTAGCCGGAGGCGGGGGCGGCGTTGGACGCGTACGTACCCGGGCCCAAATTTTCGAAAGGTATATACTTTTCCAGATTTTTTTTTCTTTCGTTCTTCAACAACAACAACAACAACAACAACAACAAACAAACACGTTATATGCTACGAATCGATTATGTGCCCTATGCAGTTTGATTTTGAATTTAAGATAAAGTTGCAAGAGCTCAAGTAACGAAACAAAAAATCTAAAGCTCGGGAGTTTTGCTTCCTCGCACACATTTCATTAGAAATGACTAATAGGCGCAATTTATTTGTGTAGATGGGCCATCAAAAATAGGTTTGAATGTCCCATGTGTCCAAAAATATTTGACCACTGCGCGTCCTACATTCATCTCATCTGGTATTACGACATCTGAGTTCCGTAGCCCCGCGATGGAAAAAGTCCATCTTTCTTCCCATTTCTAACACAACCTGTCTTTCTAACTTTTGTTTGAGAAGTATCAAATTTCTCCTCATTTGCATTATTCACTTAGTGGTTAAAGAGAAAAGTAAATCACGTCAGGGCGACCCAGGCTGTAAAAATGTGAAAATGGAAGGGTATGCCCCCCCCCCCCCCCCCCGGCCAAGTGCAATCTCAACAACGCGTCTGTTTATTATGCCTTTACATTCAGGCATATGATAGCCCACTACCNGATTAGCTTGCGTCACAAAAAATCGTTTTCCTCAACTCAACTTTCAAACATCTACCGTAGATGGCGACATAGCACAAAGCGAAGTGGCGATCGATGGCACAGCTCGGAATTGTGGCCGATCGGTGTAATTTCACACACAAAAAATCTTTGAGTTTCTATTTGATTTATTTATCAAGACAGGCATGAGAAAGCCTATTGTCAATTGTGTTAAATTATGTCTTGTGAATAAGAAAAAATATATTGTTTGTTTTATTTTTTTGTTTCTTTTGATTAAGAAAAGGGCAACTTTGACACAGAAAAGGGGCACATTTTTTTAGCGTTATTATTTTAGGGGGCACTAACTCCTGCTCCCCACCCCAACTTCGTATGCTACCCAATGGGCATGAAAAAAGTCCATTTCCTGAGAGTCAATTCATTTATTTCTTGAAAATTAGTGCAAATTATCACAAAACCCCCTCAGGGAAAATATATACACGTACGTCATCGATAAGGGCATATTTGTAATTCCATGTTCAAGGGTCATTTCAAAGGGGGCAAGTAAGTCAGTTGAAAGGGTGCAAACATAATATTGAATTGGGGGCAACATGCCCCTCTCAAGTATGGCGATACGACTTTACAAAAGAATTGGGTGCTATTAATCTTAATCTATTTGATAAGTGGGAAAAGGAAGTTTCGTTTGACAAAGGAAAAAGGGCATTTTTGACCCAGGAAAAAAGGCATTTTGACCCAGAAAAAAAGGGCACATTTCTTCCGCCTCCCTTGATACCATGGCGAAAGCTAGCCGGAGGCGGGGGCGGCGTTGGACGCGTACGTACCCGGGCCCAAATTTTCGAAAGGTATATACTTTTCCAGATTTTTTTTTCTTTCGTTCTTCAACAACAACAACAACAACAACAACAACAAACAAACACGTTATATGCTACGAATCGATTATGTGCCCTATGCAGTTTGATTTTGAATTTAAGATAAAGTTGCAAGAGCTCAAGTAACGAAACAAAAAATCTAAAGCTCGGGAGTTTTGCTTCCTCGCACACATTTCATTAGAAATGACTAATAGGCGCAATTTATTTGTGTAGATGGGCCATCAAAAATAGGTTTGAATGTCCCATGTGTCCAAAAATATTTGACCACTGCGCGTCCTACATTCATCTCATCTGGTATTACGACATTTGAGTTCCGTAGCCCCGCGATGGAAAAAGTCCATCTTTCTTCCCATTTCTAACACAACCTGTCTTTCTAACTTTTGTTTGAAAAGTATCAAATTTCTTCTCATTTGCCTTATTCGCTTAGTGGTTTCAGAGAAAAGTAAATCACGTCAGGGTGACCCAGGCTGTAAAAATGTGAAAATGGAAGGGTATGCCCCCCCCCCCCCCCCCCGTGCAATTCATTTAGCGCATTGTAAGAATAACGGCTGATTTGCATTTCCCAAGTAAAATACGCCTGAATACGTGCGAAAATCTTCCAATTAAATTGACGGAATATCGGGGAGGGGTGGGGCTGTTTCAAGAGGGCCCACCCCCCCCCCCCCCCCCCCCCCCCGGCCAAGTGCAATCTCAACAACGCGTCTGTTTATTATGCCTTTACATTCAGGCATATGATAGCCCACTACCCCCCAAAATCGGTTTCTACCCTAATATCCCTTCACTCACCCCGCATGACCCCGATCCATTCTTCGGCAGACGACACCGTACCGATTGCTCACTATCGGAAGCCCCAAGAGTTCGTTACCCTGTCAACGCTTACTAACAATTCTTGATTCGCCTCGATATGTTTGTGTTGTATACACGTTTTTCTGCAAAGTCATATTTTCTATACAGGCCTGACGATGTCTTATAGGCCACGGCATACAGGACCTGTAATGATTTCTTTTCTTTTCATAAAATGAAATATCGGTACTTGTCAGAGAAAACTGGCTCCCATAGCGTGCCTAAGACAGTTGTTTTGGTCGTTCTGTAATTTTGTACGTTTACGATTTACAAGGTTCTCTCATAAAAAAAGTGTAATGGTCTATTTATTTTTAAAACTGAAAATATTGGAGTAATATCTTGTAAAGTTATTAATTTCCTATTTCTCACAAATCATGTCGCCAATATTTCTCTCCCCGCTTTACTTTGACGAGCGTCCATCCCTTCCCCATTACCCTCACAAAGTCTGGCGCTTTAAAGTTATGTTTCATAACTATCGATCATCATATCTTTGTATTCACAATTCTTGAAGTACGATTATAAATAGCTTGTATCCAGTATTTTCAATTTGAAAGAAAAATCGTAGCACCGGTAAATATATCGATGGTTTTCCGATATACTTATCTCTTCGGAAAATGATCAATCGACCAACCCGTAACATTACAAGCATTAATCCTATTTACCCTCGCCAATCCGACTCTTGAAAGAGGGGCAAATTTATCGACGTTGTTTTCTCGTGCTCATCGAGGCGCCGAAAATCTATTGTGTTCGTCTGTTTGGTATCAATGCGAGAGTGGAGAGATCGCAAAAGTTCATTCTTTTGTTACAATCTTCACGGGAGAAACAAATTGTTCAGAAATCGAGCGATAGTTACGTCGCTGGTAGTAGTCGAGGGGGACCATTCTATGTCAATAAACTATTGTTTGGAAAGAGATAAACCGGGAGTGTGAAAGATAGATGTAAGCGATAAGAATTTTACCGTCTGCGCGTCGTCGTGCCAAGCAACGGGACATCGCGGGGAGACGATCAGAGGGGAATAACTTTCCAACAAAAATGGCCATCCCTGTAGGATTAATATCGCCCCCAAACTTTCAAGGATATTGAGGATACATCCGAGGGAATTTTCGGATCGCGAGGAGGACTCTTTTTGCGAGGATTTTGGTGAAAATTATGGAAGGTGGAACGCGCCATATCAGTATCGCAGTACCAAGTATGAACAGTCCTCGAGCCGCTGTGGCGCGCCAGAGCGTTCAGACGGCTCTAAACCGGTCCATCCCCGCCCAGGGCCAGGGGGACGAGGACTATATGAAATCCAACTCCAGGATCACCAACAAGAGAGCCCCCTCCCCAAGAATCGTAAGAACTGCCCCCAATGGAAACCCCAGCGCCGCTGCCACCAATGAATTCGTCGGAAGAACCAGAACAGGGCCATCCCGACAACCAGCCAAGACGAGTATAGTTGACTTTGGTGGTATCCCTCTGAATCCTAGGGAGAGGGTTAATGTTCGAGGAATTAATGGTTTCTATCCGCCGCTGAGGATGAAATCTGGAGGAGGATCGGGAAAATTTGCAATTTCTGAGACAGTTTCGACGGCATGGGGTCCGAAATCAGGTCCTCAGGTAATTGTCCTTTTGTTTTCAATTTGTATCATACTAACTATCATTCTGTTTTTATTTTTCAACGACATAATTAATAATCCATATATTGTTATCAATTGTAACATTTATTTTTTCTTAATATAGTCTCCATAACAAAAATATTACAAATGACCTTTGGTAATCAAAACTACGTTCAATAGACGACTGTTTAAATACTTTATTAATACATCGAATTAAAATATTGTGCATGCTTTTTAGGACGTTATGAATATTACTCGGTACACCCATGAAAAATCTCCTTGGTTCGTCCTTTTCCTTTCATAATTAAAGTTGTACAAACAATTCAAGAATACTATAAAAATTACTCTTTTTTGTACATTCAAAAGAATTTTTCATTAGTTGGATATCGAGTTGGAATTATTCCAAGACGAAGAAATTCACAAGAGGTGAGATGCGTTGAGTTGTTATGGTTACAGTCATATTTTCTGATCGTGGATTATTCTAAGGCTGAAATGCACCAATGGAAATTGCTTTATGTAACGTTTAATTGCAACAAAAATTGTCTATCAGCACATTTTATCACGATGCTATTGATCATTTTGTGCAATGCTGTGATTGAAGGGAAAATTGGATACCCATTTCCATTATCATTTAATATCCCTACAATAATGATATTGTAAAATGTATAGGGGGTTATTTTGAAGCTAACAAACTGAAAAGGGCAAAGTGGGCACTTATCACGCGTCATTTCAGTAATATTCCATTCCTACGTGCATGGCAAATTTTATGATCTTATGTTTGAAGTTTCATCCATCACTGTTCCATTTTATGTCGTCATTTATTGCTTTTTATGCGATCAGTTTTTTTTTTAAGAGCACCGAATCGTGACCTTTATTTTACGTGGCACTTGAACGTGACGATCTTGTTTTGCACGGTTACGAGAATTTTATTATGATTATAGAGGGGATGGAGGGGGAGGGGGGCCACGGCCTTCCATTTATTCGTGGTGCATATAGAGGGCATGGTTGGTCGATCGGAGGGGCAAGCCCCCCCCCCCCTTCGTTTCTTCTCGATCAAGCAAATTTGCTTTCTTTCTCTCTTCTTGGGGACCATTGAGATTATTTCCCGAATTGAAAATCACAGATCTGCCCGTGCATGTTGAATATATCTGAAGCTCATCAAATTTCGACAACTTCAAAAGATATTTTGGAAATACACGTAAAGTGAGGATCAGGCCATACAGACTTTTCAGAGGTGTGTGTGTGTGAGGGGGGGGGGGGGGGGGGNGGGGGGGGGGGGGGGGGGGGGGGGGGGGGGGGGGCGCTGTTCGAGCCACAACCTTCCATCTTTATTTCGGTGTCATGATCAGGGAGGGAGAAAATATATACTTATGATTACATCTTTACGCTCTATAAGAAGTCGTTCCTAAGAATTTGGCACAAGTGGCCGAAGAGTATTTTCCACCACAAAACTTTGGGGTGCACAAGTTATTATTGTCACACAGTAGCTTGCTACCCGAAGGGTCTGTATGATGATTTCGTTCTAGTGTTATCATAGTTGGGTACTATATCAATCACCTGCAAAGTATAGATTTGGAAGATTTACATAATGTTCTCGGAGGTTCCCGTTCGAGCCCCAAAACGTCCTTCTGATGATGACGTTTAAAATTGAGCTAAGATCAAAATAGCTTTCTCTAATTGATGCACGTTTGTAAACGCTTTTTTGGCCCCCAACATTGCATGAAGTTGAGGCATGTTGACTGGGACAAAGTGAACAACTTTCACTCAAGCATTTACAATAACTAGGTATATACGCAGAAAAGTAATTTCCATCCCTCTTATTCCGCGGAGAAATATCAAACTGATGTCGCACCTACAACCAATGGATAAACAGGGAAGCTTCTTTTTTTTATGTTCATGAAGCTGTTGTGAAGGCTTGACTGAATCCCTTGTGTTTCTGATAACAGTCTTCCCTTTAAAAAATACCAGATGACGTCTTTTCATGGAAACTTTAATTGTAATACAAGTATATTAACGACGACACCGACGTACTTGCGTAGATCCGAACGAACAATGGATAGATAACGGGATGGCATGACTCCCAAGAATATTTTAATTACTTGTGGTCTTGCCCATTATGACGGTTTAATGACTTTAATTGATTAATTTTGAGTAGATGTAAAAGTCTTCTCCATAAATGCCCTGGGCGTAATATCTACCACGCCATGAAGGTTATTGCTTGAAGATAATTTTCACTGAACGAAGTCGTAATTCGATCTACTCTGAAGGTTTGCATAAATGCATGTGAAATTATTCAAGCCATGGAGGCAGATCCAGGGGAGGGGGTCGCAACTCTCTTTTTTTTCGCGATCGAGCGGCGTTTTCCCATTTTCTCAAGTTTGTTTGCTTGTCAAACCATCAATGAGAAATGGTACGATGCGTATGATCAGATTTCTGTGGGAAACCGTCCGCTCTTTGAATACGATTCTTTCTCTCTCTCTCTTTTTTTTTTTTTTGGGGGGGGGGGGGGGAATGGGGACGCGTCGACAGAGCATACTTTTTTTTCTGGCCCATCCAGAAATAAATTATGGATCCACCCAGAAGCTGTTAACGAACCGATTGTAAAGCAGCAACAAATTAATGAAACCAAAGATGTCGTGCTGGTCTTCTAAGCTACCCAAAAAATTAAACAGACAAACAAAATAAAAAATAAATAAAATAGCGTCATAGAATGGTTCTAATAGAGACTAATGTTGAAGCACGCTTGGATCAAGTAATCTGAGTTAGCATCAGTTTCGCCGAAGTGAAAAAAGGTGTATATTGACGTCAAGCGTATATAGTTTCCCCCGGCGCCCCACATTTTTTGCGCTTCTGAGGCGCTGACACGCAAAATAATAAGAAAAAAGTCCTTTCCCCTAAAATTTGACGCCCTTAAGTCTGATCCCCCATGAATATGTTAAAAACACTGGGGTAAATTATCAGTGAGATAATTAACATCTTTATAAATCAGCGAGCACATTAAATTTGCATTTATACGTACGGTGTGTTTGTGTGTGTGTGTGTGGGGGGGGGGGGCTCCATATTGCACTGGAAATTATCATGATTACAAATGTCACGGTTTAGTGGGGCGAAAAACATAATTTTCATTTTTATCAATGAGTCGATCATTATACTTTTCATTTTCAGGAAAACGAGCTCTCTTCAGCATCGTCATCGTCACTGCAGAAATATAGCATCGAATTATCCCCAAACTCTGATATGGGGCCGGATAGTGTCCCGAGCTCTCAGAACAACAACCTCAACTGGTTGCAGCGACGGAACAACGAACATACGAACAACGTTGCCAACAACTCTACACCACAAGACCAAGGTATGTGTTTGTTATGTTAGAAACAGCGGGATTTGTTTTTATTCACACCTCATGCGCAAATCGTGGCGCGAGGGGGGGGGGGGGGGGGGGGGGGGAGTTATTTTTTGGGGAGCGCCAAATTTGATGTAAAAAGGGCGCCAAAGGAGGTGGGGAATTTTTTCTTGTCAGCCTTGTTCAGCTCCAAGGGGCGCCACATTTGCGGTGAAAACCTATTTTATTTTTTGCTTGTCAGGGCACCAACAGTTATTGAAATACGTAATTTTCATGAATCAACCGGTACCAATCACAGTACATGTATTTGTTTTCGGTGGGGGGACGTTTAGTTGAAACGAGGGTAGCGGAAGTGACAAAAACAAATAAATAAAGTACATTTGACATTCTACCAGCAGGCAAAAAGCGATTTTCTTGTTAATAAAAAGGACGGACTGGTTTCTGTCATAAAGGTTTCTCCTTAACGACGGACCTGGGGCCCGTTCCCTGAAACTAAAATTTATAACAACTTTGTCACAAATAGTAACTACCATGACAGCAGTGTCCAACGACCAATCAGCATCAAGCATTCCATAGGACTCACCATAAAAGTGGTCATAATTGTAAGCTTTATGTAACGGGGGCCATGTACACTTTCACGTAAAAAATATGCGCTTCATAACTTTTCGGTGAATCATGCAAACAAATAACAGACGATCTATTTTGTGAAGGACATGACATTGTATCATAAAATCGATCGGAGAACTTAAGACTAGACAGCCATGTGGTTTTGAAAGACAATAGTCTGACCATGGCGATCTGGCTGCTCACCCTAATGAGTTCATTTCCTTTATATTTTCTCCTCCTCCATTCTTTGTTAATCATCGTTTTTGTTCTTGAAATCTATTCTTTTCGTCGTCATTCATTTTGCCATCCCTTGATATCCTGGCTTTCATATCCATTTAAATTCTTGTTCATTTTCTTCTTTTATTTGTCTTCTTTTTGTTTTCATCGAACATTCTCCACTAGCCATTACCCCTGGTCATGCTGATTCAGTTCTTCATTTTGTTTTCTATTTTTTCTATCGATTCCACACTTTTCTTCCTTTCCGTAAAATAAAAAAAAAAATTATCAGCTCTAGAAATCGGAACCTGCAATGTACGCGCTGATAATGTTATTGATGATGAAAATGATGATGGTGATGAAGATGATGATGATGATGATGATGATGATTTGAAATCTTTGTCACGTTCATTAGATTATATATTTATTCTCCATTTCCACCGGTATGGATTGAAAGTTTGCTCACTGGACGTAAATGACTTTATGATATACCATGACATACAGTTAGTATCTTTGTTACAGTCTTTTATTTGTAATTTCTTCCTCATTCCAATTTCCGACACAGGCCAAACGTCATCACCCCGGACCACCAAAACCACCACCTCCCCTCCGGGATCCTACCACACCCCTCCCACCCCGGGGATGACGGGCAGCCAGCGCAAGAAGACCGATGCCGCCTGGGTACGCGCCTTCAAGGTTAAACAGCATCGCAACAACCGCTACAAGGAGATGGAGATTGGTGCGAAACCGACGACGAACCTCGATGATGGAAGTCGAAGATGGGGTCTGCCTGACTGACATCGTTTTTTTTTTTCAAAGTTTTATCATGATATCATGTATTTTTTTTTCATGTCGCTCAAGATTATTATTTTTGGGGGGCAAACGCTGTCTCATTCTCTGTCTCAAGTTATATATTAATTGCCGTAATTTGTGGTCTGCAGTCGGGCTGTCATAATGAGTCAGAGCCCTCTCAATTTGCCAATTGAGAGGGATCAATGCCCTGACAAAGCCCCCTCTAACACAAATAAATAAACAAAAAGACAAAAGAAAAACAAGTCTTCACCTCCCACCAATAGGCAGACAACCAAGCAAGCAAGCAAGCCCTAAAACGATCACTCAAACAAGAGGAGGGGGCGAGGGAGCAGTTGCCCTTTTTAGACAGAGTCTGAGAAGTGTTCTTCGTACATTATAATCATCACTGACGTTTTATCATAATTGAGACCGAAAAATACACTGATCTGTTGCCATAGCAATTAATGAAATAGGTGATTATGTCATTTTCTTGAATGTGCGATATGAGGGAGAGAAACATGATGGTCATATTTTGAAGTATTTGATATTTGTTGAAACATGAATTCATAATTTAACAGTGTATTTAAAGCATATTTAAAGTAGGATGAAAGAAATATATTCATATTAAAAATTGTATTTCATTTGTAATAGATATCATTTTGAAAAAAAATAGAAAATATATTTCTATATTATGTTACAACAATTGTATTTGATTCATTGCGCTAGAAGATGGATTTTTTTAATGATTTTATCGATTCATTTTATGTGAAATCACCATGTTGTGATTACTTATATGTGCTGGTAAAGGGACATATCATTGTAACATACATATTAGAGGGATTTCAGTGACATATTTTGTGCGTCATATGCGGCTCGACAAAAAAGCAAAACCCACTTTTCTTACAAATGTTAAAAATCCCCAGGCTGTATGATTTTTTTTTAATGATCTTGTTATTATGATAATTGTTAACTTAAAATCAAAATCCTCTGCAATAAAATATATTACATGATTTAATCGAGAATTAAAAGTTTTGGTAAATTTTATTGTACATGTATTTAGAAATATTTACACATTTGAATACATTCGGTAAACATCATTATGAACTTTAGTTGAATGCATAAATCTACCAAATAGGTAAACCCTCTGGTTAGAAAATGTCTTACAATAGAACAGTTAGGAAATGAAGATACATGTATATGAAAATATAAATCTGGCAAACCACATGCTTTACGTGTGTAGGTTTTATCAGCAGAATATTACCCATGTTATTTTCTAAAAAATAAATCTATCTATTTGTATTTGTATTACATTAGGAATTAAATTACCATTTTATTTCATTGAGAGAACTGGAAATAATATTAGTGAAATATTTCCTTGCACAACTATGTCGCAAATAACGTTAAGTTTCTTGTTTTACACACTTGCCTTTTTACTATTTTCCATTATTTTCAGATAAATACTGAAGAAAGTTTGTGTGTTTTAACTTTGTTCTACGTTTGATTCTGTTTTACACAACCAACACTGTTGATAAAACAAATAATGATTTCCCTTTTAGCTCCGATTTCTGATTTCTGACATATAATCTTTTTCATGAAAACATATTGTAAAGGCATTGCTATCTTTTTCAAGATGAACAAGTAACTTAAATAGAGAATTCTGAAGCTTTATAACGTGGATCAAATTGTTTGGTAATCATAATCTTTTCATGAAGGTTTCTGGTTTTCTATTTGTTTTCCTTTAGAATCAAGATAGTTTTCAATATGTTACAGCAAACTGTTAAAAAAACTTAACAAAGTGGAGTTTTTTTTTTATTATGTCAAAGTTTGTGTCAAATGGAAATGTTTTACTGCATTGATACCTTTTATGTTTTATGTCTTCTATTTTATGTGCTTGTTACCACGTTCATCCATGTTATTATTACATTATATTTGTAATGTTGCAAGTTTGTGTGCAAAGAAATAAAGGAAATTGTATAGATATCTAAAGAAAAAAAATGATTATTTTGATTCTTTATTTGGGGTATACAGCTAAATGATCTCTATTATTCTTTTGATATATAATTTTCCAGTTCCAATTTACACAATAAATCATTAAAACCAAAATAACTTTGAAATATACTCTGGAAAATATCAAATACGATTGAGTATGAAGTGGATAAATTTATGATGATATAGTCCTTTGAAATATTTTGATACTTTTGATAATTGATTTTCCTTGATAAGTAGGCTGCCAAATTTTGGAAAATATTTTTAAAGTTGTGAAATTTTATTCTGCAAATAGTTGAATTGACTAAAATTGTCATTAAATAATAATAATAATAATAATAATAATAATGATAATAATAATAGTAATAATATTAATAATAATATTAATGATAATGATAATAATGATAATAATAATACTACTAATAATAATAATAATAATAGTAATGTAGCATTTATAAAATCTGTTGTACTAAAGTAACATATCATCAATTCAAAGAAAGCCCCACAAAAGTTAATAGAGTATAAAAATAATAGTTTATTATAAACAAGTTACATATAAATTCCTATCTTTGATATAAAATTCATTTTCGATATACAGTCAATTAATTGAATAGAAACATAACACAATATACTTTTTAATTTGCAACAGAACCTTAAAAACAGTTCATAAAACAATGAAATTAGATGGAAATAATCTCAGATATGATGAAAGATCATTACAAAATATAGCCCATATCAAGTCAAGCTAAAAAGATTGTGGTGCATATGATACAATGTATTAAGGGCATTGAACATAGACCCAGAAAAAAATCTTCCTTATTTGGATGTTTTAAGGGGTAATATCATTAAAAACTTTGAACTAGGTTATAGACTGCATATATTCATGGGAAATACAAAAAAAAAATATTTCAATGCACAACCTTTATAAAAATTACATAAGTGGTATGACAAGAAAGCAGACTAATCATGAGGTGATGTATGACTATTATGAAACAAAGATTATGAGATCTAAACTGTTATAACATTAAAGTACAGGTACGCAAAATTGTTTTGGAAACAAACCATCAATACAATACTAAACTGATAATAGGGTCTGAAGTTCACGAAGCAGTGTGACAATAGATTAAAAATAACTTTAACCTTATATACCTACATAATTCAATGACTGATTCATATTATTGCACTTTTGAACTTTGATCAAATAAGCAGTCATTTAATAGCTTACATATGTAAACATAGACAATATCTATTTGGCATATTAAGTTTAGTACGTTTTTAATGCCAGTTTCATAGCAGGAAATCAAACTAATTGCTGTCTTACAAAACAATATGAACTTCAGGAAAACAATACAATATGCAGAAGTAAAACAAAATAAAAATAAAACAAACTATAGATGAAAGACTCCACATGATATTTTAAAGTATCTGTTAATTATTCAAAATAAAAAAAGACAACACTTGTGAAACTATTAGAATGATTATTTGCCATCATCAATAATGCCTGTCTAGTACTTATAAAATCTTTGGAAACTTATAAAATTCCTATAAAATAATCCAAAACAATCATCACTATCATAAATCATCAACTGTGGTAAGTTGCATTTGATTGCTAATCAAATAGTTTTCACAATCATTTGATTTCTATATGAGGTTGCTTGCTCACCTTGGTTGGGCCATTAAAACTGAGTTCTTTACTAAAGGTTAATATTATACCAGGTTTTCAATATGCATTCAATATTTTGGAAGGGACTGTATCTCGTATACCTGACTAGCTAGCCTGGTTTGCACAATATATGGTTATATGAGTTGACTAGCTAGCTGAAAGTTGTACCAAAGTGTATGTTGACTAGCTAGCTGTGGATTCTATAAGTTGACTAGCTAGCTTGGGTTGTACAAGTTGACTAGCTAGCTTGGGGTTGTAAAAGTTGACTAGCTAGCTTGGGGTTGTAAAAGTTGACTAGCTTGCTTGGGGTTGTAAAAGTTGACTAGCTAGCTTGGGGGTTTTACAAGTTGACTAGCTTGTGGTTGTACAAGTTGACTAGCTAGCTTGGGGTTGCACAAATTGACTAGCAAGATTGCCGTTGTATAAGTTGACTAGCTAGCTTGGGTTGTACAAGTTGACTAGCTAGCTTGGGTTGCACAAGTTGACTAGCTAGCATGGGGTTGTAAAATTTGACTAGCTAGCTTGGGGTTTTACAAGTTGACTAGTTAGCTTGGGGTTTTACAAGTTGACTAGCTAGCTTGGGGTTGAACAAGTTGACTAGCTAGCTTGGGGTTGCACATATTGACTAGCAAGCGTGTGGTTGTACAAGTTGACTATGTAGCTTGAGGTTGTACAGTAAACTAGTAAGCGGAGGTTGTATAATTGGCTAGCTAGCTTGGGTTAACTAGCTGGCTGAGGTTGTACTTGTTGATTAGATAGCCTGCGGTTGTATAATTTGACTAGCAAGATAAGGGTTCTGTAAACTGACCAGCTAGCTTATGATTTAATAAGTTGATTAGTTAGCTGGGTTTGGACAAGTTGACAAGCTAGCCGAGAGTCGTATATTGACAAGCTAGCTTAAATTTTATAATTAACTCTGAGAAGTAGTGGGAAGGAAATGCTAATATCAAATACCATTTGCAACCTCTGATGTCAAGTGATGGGTTCTCAATATTACTTGTCAACATCTTTATTTCCTGATTAGCTAGCTTGCGGTTATATAAGTGGAATAGCTACTTTCAAAGGAATATTGGAATGTATGTGTTGATATACGAATGCCATCTTCCATCGCTGATATTAGGTGATGGGCTCTCAATAATACAAAGTACGATATCTCAATTACCTTACTCACTAGCTTGAGGCTGTATCAATTGACTAGATGCTTTAAAAAAAAAGTGGAATGGGTGTATTGACAGCTCCCTTTTCTGATGCCAAAGAATGGGCACTTCATGATATATTAATTACCTGGCAAGCTTCTCTGGATTGTACTGGTTGACTAGCTAGCTTGAGGCTGTATGAGTTGACTTGCTGCTTTTAGAAGTAGAGGGATGGATGTGTTGATGTCAGAATGCCACCTTCCTTCTCTGATATCTGGCGATGGGCTTAGAATTGCTGAGGCAACACTGGGCAGGGAAAGAAATCAGTAAAATATGGATTTTCTCATTAAACATACTGAATTTTCTTTGAGCAGATTGTCAAATATATACACATACAGCATGATTAAAATTTACCCATTGTGAGCAGATGGGACAAAGATTTTGGACAAAGTAACCAACTTCATTCAGGCATTCACACTAGCTTGATACACACACACAAAAAAGTATCCTCACTATTTATTCTGTGACGCCTGTTTTCATATTTCAGCAAAATATGAGAGAGGGAATTTAGGGAATTTTCTTGTGTTGTGTTGTGAATGCTTGAATGAAGTCGTTTACTTTGTCAGAAAGCCTTTGTCCCTTCTTTTCATGGTGACTCTCACTCTATTTTTACATATAGGTTGCTATGTAAATTAAAAGGTATGCAATCTATGGAGACTCCTATGAAATCAGTGATGGTGATAGGCTGTTGTACCACATTGGCATCAATGTAAAAAAATATTGTTGACTTTCATTACCTTATAAGTCATTACTTTTATTCATTTGCTCTAAGCGACTTGAGAATCCAATTTGAATGGAAGGGGCAGTATATAAGATCCCCGTATTATTATTATCATTGTTTTGATAGTCATATATTAATACTGAACGTCTCTGGGTCTCATCGAATGATAAAATAGCCAAGTAAAAATGTTGGAAGACCCAAAATTGAAATGTAAGGACCGTATTTCACCAAGTTACAAAAGACTAAGAACGATTTTAGGCACGGCTGGTATCAGTTCTTGGACTGAATGAACAAGACTCATTAATGTAGTCCAATTGTTTATAACTTTAAGAACGATTTGGTGAATCATCGCCAAGGTAATAGATTGGGAAGATTAATAAGTTTTTGGTTGAGGAATTTTATGATTTTCTTACTCTGGTAATTTGAGAAGATTGACAAGCTCAGTCGCTCTGCTGGTTAGAACCTTCTTATCATCTTGCGACACTCTGCTCTTAATTTGTTGCTGGGAGATCTTAGTCAAACAGAGGATCACCCTTGGAATAAGGTCCTGGCAACGTGAGGCAAGCTACAAGCTACCAGTTCCTATCGGAAATGACCACAACGCTCAAATCATAATTCCCTGGTCATTGGATTCATAGCAAGTGGCCTGTTAGGCACACACTGTTAAATCAAGAACATGACGGTTGTTTCCTACTTGTACCCAAATAGCACCTGGGTGAGAGTGGCTA
This sequence comes from Temnopleurus reevesii, assembly GCA_036244855.1. NCBI lineage: Eukaryota > Metazoa > Echinodermata > Echinoidea > Temnopleuroida > Temnopleuridae > Temnopleurus > Temnopleurus reevesii. The sequence goes on along the minus strand of BQKZ01004908.1, from coordinate 7,839 downwards.
GTGTGGATGAATTTCTTGCCAAAGGAAATTAGTGCCAACAGAAATCTAATCCAGGACCCTGTGATTAAAGCCCAGGGATGTGACCACAAGACCATGACACCTCCAATGATAATAAATTAGGATGAAAATAAGATTTGGTTGATTTGGTTGATGAATCTTGTGATTTTCTTACTCTGGTAATTTGAGAAGGTTGACAAGCTCAGTAGCTCTGCTGGTTAGAACCTTCTTATCATCCTGCGACACTCTGCTCTTGGTTTGCTGCTGCGAGATCTTCGTCAAACAGAGGATCACCCTTGGAATAAGGTCCTGGCATCGTGATGCAAGCTAGAACAAGAAAGAATTAACGACAAATATAAAGATCATTTTGTGGAAGAATAATCATAGTCAGTGAGGATAATTTCTGGTAATCAGATTTTTACACCCAGTACCAAAATGTAAGTAAGAAATAATAAACTCTGACTTAAGCCTGTAAGATTTTAGTTTTACAGTGGAAGATCTTTTGATCCGATGAGAATTGACATTGGAATGTACAAATCTATAAATGTCGGTAATTGATTGGGGATGACAGAGGTGGAGGAAATGTTTGTCTGTGACGAGTCATTTAACAATTCATTTTCAGGCAATTAATGATTGTTTTCAACTTCCAGCAACACCATAAATTGAATTAAGTAGGAATTTCTGTCATTAATTAAATTACTGTAAATTGGGCTGACCTTGGCTAATGTTGTCATCATAATAGCCATGAGTCTGATTGAGTACGGTGGCTTTCCTTCTGACGATGACTGGACGAGAACTGAGACTTCATACAGCAGAGTCTCCAGAGACTACAATGGGAAACAAAAGTAATTCAAATGTAAACGATTCACTTGAAATGAGTAGGATTGAGTATTTTTACTTTCATTCAAAAGAAGACTGCACCGGCCCAGAAACTTGATACAACAAAATCTCCAGAGGCTACGATGTGATAACAAAAATTATTTACAGCCAGAGAAATAATATGGTACAGTGGAACCTCATTATAAAGAGGTCGGATATAGCAAGATACCTGTTATAACAAGGTAATTTTATTGGTCCCAGCTCTTTATAGTTCTTTGTTTTTTTACCCTGATATAGTGAGGAACCTGATAAAACAAGGCAATTTTCATGATCCCAAGGACAGGACCTCGTTATAAAGAGGTTTCAATGTACTTTGTATCAAGTAGAGTTGAGTATATGCATATTATGATAGCGCTATATAAATGGACCTATTATTATCATTATTATTTTAACAGTAAACTAATAACTTAAAACTTCATCAAATTCAAATATTATACTTTACTGAACTTAATTGCAACAGAGTTAAGAATTTTGGAAAATTTAAAAAAAAAAAAGCTTCTGAAAAGAGGTATCCAGAAAAGCTTTCACCAATGTACTAGTATGTACACATAGAATTACAATGTTTTTATGGAGTTTTCATTTTACTAGGATCCTATCATAAGAATAGAAATTGCCAAGACAAAAATTTTAAAATAAATAGTTTGTCAATACTTGCCTCATAATAGCCGCTTATAATTTCCATGGTGCATCGTTTGTCATGCATTGAGGCATTATATTGACCAATGATCCAGACCTAGTAAATGATAACAATACAAAAAGAGTGAGATGATTATGAGAGGGGCAAGGGAAGGGTGATGGTGAGAGAAAAATAAAAGAGAAAGAGGTTAACAGGGAAAATAAAGCGTGAGAATGAGAGAGAAAGAGAGAGAGAAAGGGAAAGGGGCAGGACAGAGGGGAAAGTGTAAAGAAATTTTGAATAGTGATGCTACAAAAACCTTCTTTCATCAAAAGCATAACCATAATTTGCTATCCACAGGCTGTCAATAATTTGTTAAAGTGGCTCCTACAAATAACCCTTTAAAATCACAATATGCTATAACATTTTAAGTGGATTTAAAAGCCCCCTCACACCTACGCAAATTGGAGGTGGACAAAGGTTGACGATTAGGAATAACACAGAAGCTTATACGTGCAGAGCAAAGGCAACTTTTACAAACTCATCCTTCTTGTCCTAGAGATGGCACTGTGGTAAATTAAACAAGTCGCCTTTCATGCTGCACGTATAAGCTTCCATATTTTTCTAATTTGTAAAACTTCGTCCACCTGAATTCACATAGATGAGAGGGAGCTTTAAGGCCCTTAAAATATTCCTAACTTCAATTTGGTACAACTTTAGCTTTGTAATATCTGGACAAACAGATCAATATCAAAACAGGTTATAATGGATCCATTGTTAGTGGATTCAATGCCTCTTGTATAGTGTTAACCTGAACTTTATAAAAATCATTGTCTTGTAATTTCCTGATCAACCAATTTGAGAAAATACATTAAAGATTATAGTTGTCTTATTCTTAAATTAAAAAAAAAGATTTTGGCTACTAAATTTAGGATTTACATAGATGTATCCGCCACCATGGAATACGTGCCTTTACGTTTGCTTATATCAGAGAGCATTATGGGTAGCTTTTCTAGTATGGAAGTGACTTTGCGCAGTGTAAACAATGCGCATGCCGGTGTGTACTAGAAGAACTACCCACAATACTCCCTGATATGAACAACCGTAAAGGCAAATATTATCATCAAGAGCAATCTAGAATGATTTCTCAAACATGAGTCCATACTTACAACATGTGAGAAGAGGTCTTCTTTGCCGTCAATATGCCTAAGAGCTCCTACATAGTCAACCAGCTCAATCTTTTGATCTACTACAAGACTCGGATGAAGTCTGAAGATCTCTAGCAGAGCATCACCAAACACCCTTCAAGGGAAATAATATCATACAAAATAACATTTTGATGAGATGAAAGTTTGATGAAGATTAAAGTCATAAATGTCATTTGCACATGAAGAGAAACAATTTATATAGAGCAAGAACAGTTTCTTAAAAAGTAGACCCTGAGCAAATGAGAGTGCTTACTGTTTCAAATCTATAATTGATTGGAATTAATTTTAAAAAATTCTGGCATATGCAAGTAGATGTGCAAACCAAAATGCATGTTCCTGGCAAGGGACATGAAAATATCACAGCGCACCCTCTCATACCCCCAGACAAATTATTTAATCTGCTTATCTCCAATAAGATGACAAAATGAATATTATATACAAACTGATAGTTGCATCACCAGTAAAGTTCTCTTACAAATCAGAGCAATAATAATTTAATATAAGTGGATACAACAATGATATCACATTGACATGTGTAGTCATGTTGGGTTCTGAATTGACAATAAATTTTTCGAGTTTTCAACTTCGTTTGTCACACTCACAGTCAAAGTTGACCGCAAGTGATGATCACTTATTGTCGATACATCACTTGGGCGGTGTTTCACAAAGTTACGAAAGGCTTAAAGAACGACTTTACGCAAGACTGGTATCAGTTTTTGTGTTGAATGATCAAGATTCTCTAGAGCATTACACTCGTTAACGTACTCCAGGGAGGTGTTTCACCAAGATTGGAAAGATTTTGCACACGACTTTACGTTCGACTGGTATCCCTTCTTGCACGTAATCATTCAAACTACTACGCGCATTCAGTGCAAGTACTGATACCAGTCGAACTTAAAGTCTTTCTTATCTTGGTGAAACACCTCCCAGTCTTTTTTAAAGTCGTGCAGAACTTTACGAACAACTTGGTGAAACACCAGCCTGCTTTCATTTGTCTGCTCCCAAAGTCAGTTTTTATTTCTGTCAACTAGTTCAAGATGACATTACAATGTCATCTACACAAGAGGCTCATGCTCATCTATAGACTCGTCACAGATCAGTGATCGCACAGAACAATCAAGAAATGCTCATCACAGATTGGGAAGACTTGTCACAGACATAACAATGCGTAGCTGTGTGCAAAATATGATGTGTACTTCCGGTTGACTGTGACTGTGATGAATGAAATTGAAACCTCCATAATAACGAATCAGTACTCCCTCATGAAATGAGAAAAGAGATAAAATATAAGGAATGCAAACTTTGAGGTGGCAAGTACACATTAGATTCACTTACCTCCTCATTTCATCCTGGAATGTCTTGATGGGGTAGATAATGGCTGATCTTTCCAGAATGATGGGTACGAGCTGCGAGATCAAATCATAGTCTGCATGCTGCAACACAGTCTTGAAGTATAACCTACAAAGCAAAAAGAGGACTACATGTTTTCTTTCTGCATATTCTAATTTATAGATAAATAAAGATGAAATTTGTCAATGATCTTTCCAGAATGATGGGTACAAGCTGAGAGATCAAGTCATAGTCTGCATGCTGTAAAAATGTCGTGAAGTATAACCTTCAAAACATAAAGCAGCAAAATATTCTGAAGGTTCTTTCTCTCTTACACTGTGTGTTGTTTATTTTAGCCAGCACATCGCCTCACACCCAAACTCAATGAGAGTTCATTTTACACATAAACGGAGTGGAGATACTGTCACGCTGAATGGCAACTCTGCAGGATGAGAATTCTACGGGCTGTCTGTAGATTTAACCGGTACTTGTGACATTTGAACTAAGATATGCCAGAATACACTTGAGAATCATCTGGTAATTTTGTACACATTTCTATTTACACACGTAAAGCAATCCAAGCTCATTTCATATCAAATTCTCCATCCTGACCATTACTGATCTATACCTAACCCTACACTATCATAACTCATATTTACAACTCTTCATTAAATTCTTATCTGACTGGAAAGAAATGACGAGAGATAGCAAGTTGTCATCCTGGGTTGTGGTGATAGTTCTTATATCACCTTGTACGCTAAATCTAATCCTATCAGTCATTTTGATGGCATCAGTTTGAATCCCACCGCTGCCACCAATGTAAAATATCAAAATGAGGCAGAAAATATATATGGGAATCAAGATTTGTTTGTTCTGGTGGTTGAGTAGGCATGAATACTCAAATTTTGGCCTATAATTCAGATTACATATTAAATATTACACAGGTTGGTACATGTACATATCATTTTACTTCCGAGAGTAAAATCAAACCAGTCTAGAGTGGCCACCAAAGGGAAACAGACTGGTGACCTCTTTTAACGGGTTTGATGCATTTTCATCTGGAGGAAACAATTTTAGGTGGTCACTGTAGACATATGTCCACTGGAACAGGTTTGACAGTATGTATTCACTGTCCTAAACTATGTAAAATTCTAGGTTGAATTCTTAGCTTAATACAAAGAATTTGATAACTTGAGAGCATATTGTCAGCTTAAGGTGACAATGCACATTGTGTATCAACTTGAACAAGAGATTTAACCCTATGTGTGACCCTACACAATCCTACATTCACTATTATTGATTGAATTCTTATCTTTTAAGTGATGGGATAGCTTGGGAGATAATCGAAACCATTGGGTGTGAGTTTGAATCCCACCGCTGCCACCAATGTAACATACCAAAATGTGAAATATTATATAGGGATTTAAATTTTGCGCTGGTGCTTCAAACAGCATGAATACATACATTTTTATATTCTCCAATAATTTAGAATACATGGGTTGGTACATATTATTTCACTTCCAATCACATGTTTTTACTGTTCTAAACTATTGCCAAAATTAAATGCTGAATTCTTGACTTTCTAGTGATTTGATAGCTAGAGAGCATATTATCAGCCTACGATCACAAAGCAGTCTGTGTATCAACTGGTACAAGAAATTAAAAGCTCTCTGTGACCCTACACAATCTTTAATAATCATTGATCAAATCCTTACCTTACAAGAGAGGGGATTGCCTGAGAGCAAATCAATACCCTAGGGTGTGATGACAGATCTCCGATCAACTTGTACAAGAAATCTAACCTAGTGAGGAAGAAGCAAATTACGATACGAAGAAAAAAATATACACCATCATGAAAGAATCATGAGAAGTACAGTAATTCAGGTAATGCATTATATTGGGCTATTGCACAATTATTCAATGAATTAGCGATTCAAAGTATTCCTTAAATAGATTAGACTAACTTACAACAGACAAATATTTGGTTCAGTAACGTTCTATCCCAGATTATAGCACAATGCTACAATAAATGGCATTACCATGTTCTGAAAAAAATTATAAGGACATGAATTCTGTGCAATTAAAGCACAAATATAATGTTTGATAAAATCAGCAGTGTCAATATGTTGATCAAAAGAAACGTTTTTCTGACAAAAATTATGATAATACATATAACTTATACAGCACACATATGCACTCTATTGCAGAGTGCTCAAGGCACTTGTAAAACACATTTCATCGCATTCACTGACACTACATTTGATCTTCGATTAAGAATAAAAATTTGGGGAGTTTCTTACTTATTGATGGTATCTCCCTTGCCCGCCTGTGATCTGAGGACGTAATTGAACCAGGGTTGGTGTTCAGGCTTCCTCAAAATGTTAACCGAGGCTAACCAAGATGGCTGCACCTCAAGCAGTGCCGGATTCTGTCTTAGTTGTTTCTCTCTGTGAGTTAAGATCAACGACGCTGTAGTGCAAGGTAGATCTAGAAGAAGGTGTAACATCTAAAAAAATATAAAAAATGTATGTAAAAGTTCAAATCATGAATAATTTTCATCTGCTTTTACATATAGGCTGACCAAGATGACTGCATCTCCAGCAGTGCGGGATTCTGTCTCAACTGTTTCTCTCTATGCGTTAATATGAGTGACGCCGTAGTACAGGGTAGATCAAGAAGCAGATGTAGCATCTACCACAAAAAAAAATGTAAATGATGAAATCAAGAAACAAGTTTCATCCATTTTTATTTTATATTGAGGCTGACCAAGATGGTGGCAATTCAATTAGTGTCGAGTAATCTTCCACTTCCTTTTCTCAATGCTTTACAGTTCAATCTAAAATGGTGTCACGTTTTGTCTCCTTTTGCTACTTTATAGGCATCAAGATCAATAAAGAAAAGACCAAAAGGAAGGGTATATCAACTTTGGATTTAATTGTTAATTGAATTACATCATGAACAACAACCTAAATTGACTGATATATATATTTAAACCAAACACTAATAGGTGGAATTTACCTCTTTGGCAGTATCAGCTGATATGAGTGCTGGCAAGATCTCAATGTAGTCAGACAGGAATGTACGTGGATTCCAGGCAAGAATCTGGAAATGGAGAGAAAATTAATAATTGCAAAATTAGCTAATCATTCACACTCATAAAAATCAAGAAAACCAATATCAGACATATAAGTGATACCCGAGAAGGGAGAAGAACAATAAGATTAAACTGTGAAATGTTTAACAAAATTGGATATCAGTTAAAGAGCAATATGTTTTCAAAATTTCAGTAACATTGATTAGATCAGTTTTTTTAAGTTTAATGATCAATGTATCATGGGTAGGTATGAGAATTACCAATAGAAATATAACATGTGCCATGATTTTTATGATAAGGATAGGTTTAAGACTGAGGAACAGTTCAGATTCTTATGAAAATAGCTGTTGCAAAGTGGGAAATAGAGAGTTTTACATAACGTGTCATTCAAATTTGAATTTTTATGCCAGGAGAAATGGAGAGAAAGAGGGACCTAAATTAGAAAATGCAACCAGGGCTCGAACCGACAGCACATCAACCAACCCAAATCAATTTGTGACTGTCCACAACAGCTTGATTTCAGGTGCATGCCATAAAGCCCAGTCACAGAGTCTACTTACTCTTAATATACTTGGGGAGTATTTCTCGAGTAGTTCTGTCTCCAGACACAATTGTTGCAGATTGTTGATGAGAAAGGTCACAATGTCAAAGGTCACCAAATCATCATACATCCGTCTTGTGACAACCTCGCCAAACATATCTGCAATGGTCTCCTC
>BQKZ01004906.1:21289-36692 GCA_036244855.1 Temnopleurus reevesii | reverse complement strand
ATAATAAAAATAATAATTAGGATAATGATTATAGCAATAGTTCTTCTTCTTCTTTTACATCTTATGCAATAGTCTGAGTAGATTTCTTATAATTTTCAATATACTGCTTGTCGTTTTTATGTGATCAAGGATAAAAAAAATCATTGAACTTACGAAAACGTTTTATTAATTTTAAATAGATTCTATACACTGTTTCGGAGAATTTAGTATCTGGGAGAGGCTAGAGGCAAAGAGAGAGAGAGCTGGCCATGGGCCCCTATTGGCACCGAATCAACCATTGTTCCCTATTATTTTGGCGGCCCTCTCTTCCGTCCCCTTAGGTCTCCCAATTGGACCCTCTGAAAATGGCCCGACCTGATTTTTTTTCTCACTTTTCACTCAAACGAAAAATCTTTGCAAAACTATGAATCAGCAATAAACATGTGGAATACAACCCGGAAAGTCACTTTCAGATGATCTTTGGTTTTCATTCCCTTTCAGGTCTTGTTTTTATTGTTTTTCTTTACTGAATCGGGTGAAATGTGTTAAAAACATCTTTAAAAAATGATAAAATAAAACAATTCCGACCGACCGACACTACCGGTCAAATTAGCATTTGAGGGCTTTAAAACAATGTGTTCACGAAGTGAAGACTATTACTACTACTACTACTACTGCTACAAGTAACTACTGTCACTACTACAATACTATTTCTTCTTCTCTGCTCCCCCTCTCTCTTTCTCCACCCCATTCCTATCTCCTCTACTTTCCTTTTTCCTCTACCACCCCTCTATCTCTCTCTCTCTCTCTCCCTCTCTCTCTCTCTCTCTGGCAGCTTCTGTCAAGATGTCTCCATGCATATTTCACGCCTCGCCGTGAGTACTACTGCTACTACTATACTACTACTACTACTACTACTACTAAAATTTCTTCTTCTTTTTATTCTTCTTCGTCTTCTCTGTCCTCTCTCTTCCCCTTCCTCATCTCTCCCATACTCTCTCTCCACTCTTCTGTTCCTCGTTTGTATAGCTCCACCTTCTCCCTCTCCACAACCCTCTTTCCCCTGTCATTATCTTGGTCCCCCCTCTTACTCTATCAATCTCTGTCTCTCTCTCTCTCTCTCTCTCTCTCTCTCTTCTTCTCTCTCCATCCATCCCCCTCTGCCTCTATCTCTATCTATATCTTTCTATTTCGGCAGCCTCCTTGAAGATGTCTCCATGCACGTCTCACGTCTCGCCGGAAGCGGTATTATAATCTATTATTACTACTATACTACTACCACTTCTTCTTGTTCTTCTTTTTCTTCTTCACCTTCTTCTTCTTCTTCTCCTTCTTCTTCCCCTCCCCTCCTCCTCCTTATTCTTCTTCTTCTTCTTCTTCTATCTTCTTCTTCTTCTTCTTCTTCTCCTCCTCCTCCTCCTCCTCCTTCTTCTTCTTCTTCTTCTCCTTCTTCTCTTCCTCCTCCTCCTCCTTCTTATTCTTCCCCTTCATCTTCTCCTCCTCCTCCTCCTTCTTCTTCTTCTTCTTCTTCTTCTCCTCCTCCTCCTCCTTCTTTATCCTCTTCTTCTTCTTCTTCTACTTCTTCTTCTTCTTTTTCTTCTTCCTCTCCATCTCTCGGCAACCTCCTTGAAGATGTCGTCTCCATGCACGTCTCACGTCTCGCCGGAAGCGGAATTAAAATCTACGGTGTCCTCAGAGAGCAATCACCCGCTGATAAATTGGTCAATGGATCATCTTGGGTTGTTCTTCGTGAGAGTTCAAGACGTTATGGCGGGCTTTTATAATCATTTTTGCATTTTGACCTCATTAGCTTTCACTCGATTTCATGAAAGTCTTATAAACCTGCCAATCATATAGAGATTCGAGATTGTGGAAATGGGCCGATCTCAATGAAAGCGAAAACATAGCAATTATGAGAGGAGACATCTATTTTTATATTCATTCTTTTAGTCGAAAGCCCCAGTTTTACGTTCAAGTGATGAAAGCTATATTTAAAAGAAAATCTATTTTCATTCTATATTTTTTTCACATTGAAAAAAATATTCGTTGATAATTTACAGCACTTGTTGCATGTCCTAGATATGTGTGCATTGGGATTGGAAAACTCGGGGGGGGGGGGGGGGGTCTCTACTGGTTTTTTTCTGCGCCCCTCTCGTGATGATCCCTGTCAAGCCCTCAGTTAATTTTTAAGCCTTCGATGAGAGAAAAAGCGAAAGTAAGGTTCCCTAAAGCTCCGGTCACATAGGACCCCGGAAGCAACATGATTCACCCCGATTCGTTGTTCTGTTGTTCTGAGGCAGTTAACTGTGAATTAACAAAGAGTCGGGGTGAATCGTGTTGCTTCCGGGGTCCTATGTGACCGGGGCATAACGTTCGCGCCATCATACCTCTACCTCTACTTCTACTTCGATACTCATTATCCTATGCCCCGGAAGCAACACGATTCACGCCGACTCGTTGTTCTGAGAGAGTTAACTGTGAATTAACAAAGGGTCGGGGTGAATCGTGTTGTTTCCGGGGTCCTATATGACCGGGGCTCTAATGAGGAGCACTTTATGAAATGTGTTTTGTGGTCTTACAAATCCATTATCAAAAAATAAATGTCATAGTCCTTGCAGGAATAAATAACAACAACAACAACAATATATATCATTCATGAAAGTTCAATCTATTCAAGTGAACATGAAACCTGTATCAAGCTATCGGAGACATAATGACATTCGTATCACACACAATAATCAGAGCTCTATCCCCAGTCGTCCAACATTCTACGTGTGCCTAAGTACATGTTATTTTGGCGTACGTTAACCCGTTAGAGATATTTTTTTTAACAAGACGCATAATAAATTTGTCATTACTTGACAAAGGCCTATGGCCGAAATATCGTATTTTACATCGTCACACGGAGTTTTCTTCCGTATTTGAGATTTATATACACTTTATTTCTCCGAGCAGAACACTATTTTGATTTATAAGTACATGTATATGCATATGCACATCCTCTGCAAATTTCAGTGAAAAATGGCATGAATGAGCGATATGCAAATCTGCATACCTTGAGGCGACACATAATCTGTTGAAGATTATTCCAACGGAACCACAGCTGACAGTATGACCGAAAATATAAGTTTATGGATCGAATACTCCGGGGGAAATATTGATGATAAAGCTTCCCCGTCATTCAATCAGACGACTTTCCACAGAGTGATTTTTGCGTCTTTTGTGTTGTACATTTTTCATTCATGGACAGATCAACGGGAGCTGGGAATTCAATCCAATTTTAATTGGATATTCTAAGATAAACTGAGGAAAAGGTATATGAAGGATGGAATTAAGGTTGATGAAGAACACCGAATATAGAATAAGGTTTGTGTAATATCGTAAAATAGAGAATGCGTGATAATTTTAGGAAACTCGCTTTATAACATTCTCCACATGATGAAGGTCTGAAGGCTCAGTAGTATATCTGTGTTTATAGTCAACGGTGCATCGTCGCACCTTTACACGTGCAAACGAGTGCATTTATTGGAGCACCTTTTTAGGTGCAATATTGCCCAAACCTTGTACATTTCTACTCACGTAGAATGTATCCTAAGTGTAAACTATGTTGTAGATATGCTTTGGTTTTGTATATGACAATAAAGTATATTTCGAAACAAACTATATGAGGTAACAATTTACCCTTCCACAAAAGGGAAACATGATTTTGAACTCTTTGAAGGGCTCAGCGTATTCGAACCCCAAGAGCGCCTTATCCGATCGTGCAACGTTCGATGCATAAACGATGGCGACTTTTGAAGATATCAAACAAGTCTCTATAACATTATAGAGTATCAACTTTGAGGCTCTTAAAAGCTACATTATTGCACCTTTCAACGTTTTGCTGCAAATGGCAGCTTTTCGTGAGAGTTTGCATCCTTTTATGTTAAGCCTACACATTGAAAGAGTTCTCTGAGTTTTGCTGGAGATAGCATCTTTTCTCCATGGTTTGCATCATTAATATAATTTTGCATCCTTCAGACATCTTTTTTTGTTAGTGTGTATAAACAGAAAACTAAGGATACAAATTTACATCCTAAGAGTACAATCGATACAACATCGATATATATTAGGGTTATATGGTACCCTAAAAGTTCAAAGTATGCGGATACATCTTTATACCAGAGGGGGTCAACATTGTACCTTTGGGGTACAATGTTGAATCAGAGGGGTCCAAAATTGTACCCCGTACCGGGGTAAACTTTTGAACCATGTAGAGTTCAGCCGGTGTTGTTCTAGGGGTGCATAATAATTATTTTGTACCCTACTTTTTCCTGTGTTGATCGTACAGTTACCGCACCGCAAAATTACTCGGCGTAGACCCTTGATCGATGCTATCATTTCATTTTGATTTTAATTCAATTTTCATGCCAACGTACATGTGCGTACGTTGAGCGCAAGTCGTATGAATTCAACGTCAGTCAATCATTTTTTTCTGCTCATATCTGCTAACAGGGAGTGTGTATTCTGACATTCATAATTATATGCCCACTATGTTGACTATATTATTGAGAATGCACACATAATATACATTCATGGCAGTAATTCACATTCATAATTATTCATGAAATGGTTCATCAAGGGATTATACAAGTACATGGTCTCAAAAGGCATGTTATTGTATATGAATAATGCATGATCTACCATGCACTATACTTGATTATGTCATGACAAATAACTAAATCATCGCAAACAGGGTATAGGCTTTCATTCACCGAGATCGTAGGCAGAGGTGAATAAACAAACCTATACCAGGGATAATTTAGTTATTTGGAGTTTATGTAACAGTATACTGGTGTATCAATAGAACATGAATTAATTATTAATTTAGTAAATAGGCCCCAAAATCTGACGTTACACAACAAAGATCGAATTATATTATTACAAGCGTATAAAGTTAATGTATCACATTCAAAATAAACAATCATTCCAATAAATCTGACTTGAATGCAAACACTTGGAAAAATATATCTATTTGCAACCTTTCGATCACTATACGTGGAACCGTCAATAAAAAGGCCCCTCATGAGATTCTTTTCTTGCTGAGTAAAATTTGAAATTAATTACTCTATTATGAAGAACCCCAAAAGTTCAAAAGTTATTCTAGCGTAGAATCTTTAGCCGAGAACCTTCAGATATTCTGAAAAAGATGTATAATGTAATCCGTTAAGAATATTTTATTTAAAGCGAACTTGATAAGAATATATTTTTGACGATGTGTCCTAATGAGCGTTTTTTATATAGCGCTTATCACTCGCACGGGGAAAGTCCATATAAGCGCTTGGAAAGAAGGATGAATAGAGATATTTCTCCCTATTAGTCTAAAATGTCACTTTAGTGGCACATTAGGGGGCATATCTTTCACATTTCTGGAATTTCTCAGAAAACAACGGTTTAAATCACTGCAGTCATTTTTCCCTAAGATAATATAGTGCACCAGATTTAAAAAAGGCGACCAAAAGACTAATTTAACTCAAGGAACCAGTAAAGAATGTATCAAAATGATTTCTGTCAATTTAAGCCCCAGTCACATAGGACCCCGGAAGCAACACGATTCACCCTGACTCTTTGTTAATTCACAGTTAACTGCCTCAGAACAACAAGTCGTGGTGAATCGTGTTGCTTCCGGGGTCCTATGTGACCGGGGCTTTATAAACCTATGGATATGAATAAAACTCTGAAAGAATGAAACTCTGACAGAATGAAATGAATTACTGGCGTCAATGAATAATTGGCGTAGACAAAATTATATTTTCAGAAGATTATTAAATTAGCGTTTGGCCATTTATCCATTATATTACTTTATAAAAGGGTGCCATAAATCAGAGGAATTTAGTTGTGCCTTGGCGATGTATTTAGGCTTAAACCAATGATCATGATGATGGATATCTTTATTTTCTTCATGTTTTCAAACATTTGCAATATGAATAAAAGGAAGGATTGATCACAATTTCCATGAAAAAAATGTTTATAAATACCGTTTAGGATTTAAATCGTTTGTCATAAATATACACTCTTAAAAGAGGGGGCCACAAAAGGGTTACACACACACACAAAGTTATATACATATCGTGTGCACTGCTAGATTCAAATCCCGTGCTTTTTCACTTTTTCCCCTCATTTTTTGACATTTTCGGGTAATAAAACATAACAGTACAAAAATGCTTTAACAACTCCGCAGAGCGCAAAGTTGCATCATTTTGTAGGGTTAGAGATTCAGCTTTATGAAATGGCACTGTATTACACCGTATAAAAGTTTCTTGAAAAGTTGTATCTTCCCCTTCCCTCACCCCGCCCCCCGCCCTCTCTCTTTCTCTCTTTCTTTATATTTGTCTTTCGTCCTTTTTGTTTGTCTGTTTTGTCAGCTCGCTGGCAAATAGCAATTTAAAACCTTATACCTATTTCCCTCACAGTTCAGCCGAATGGTGGGAAGGTCACTTTTTCGCCTTCACCCCAGCCCCCTATAGACAAAACCCGGATCCGCCCCGGCCAATAGTCACCTCTCACATTTTGGGAATCTTGCACAGTTCACACAAGTTTCCATCGAATCTAGAACTAAACTGCCGGTTTAGACATCTAACAGTTCTAAAAATGAGGACATTTTACTTAAAATCCACGAACCCATCTCTTTTCTTCTGGTCAGCGAAGAGAACGGACGTCGAAGGGGGATAATATTTCTTTCCCGCTAGCGAAGTGACAAAGCGGAATAAGGAAACTTTCCCCGGGCGGGAGACGGTGGAGGACGGTGGAAGACTTCCGATAGATTGAATGGTCACGCTCTCGTGTCGGACGAGATAGCCCCGGTATAAAGATCAAAATTGGAAACGAAAAACCGTTTGAAAGGAAAGAGAACTGTGCTTAGCGCATGCGAAATGTTGGCAATATTCATTGAAAGACACGGATAGCTATTTTGAGATTTCCTCAGCCGTGCAGAAAATATTTCTGAACAAAAATCATTCTCGGCCATGCCCTTCTTTTGGGAGTTAGGCCATCATTGTGGCAAGACATAAAACAAGAATTTCACATGATGCAATATATATTATTTTAGCCCCCCCCCCTCGCTAACTTGAAAGGGGTATATAATAGGGTATAATTGTACCTCACAAGATATTAAACGCGGCGAAGAATGAATTATTATATTTTTCAGTAAATGCGTGCCAACATATACGGCAGTCTGTGAAATATACACAGCCCTTACACTTTTCAGTACGTTCCACGGTGCATGTGCAGGTGTGTGGGTGTGGGTGTAAAAGTGTGTGAATGTATGCATGTGTAAGTGTGCAATTTACGAGCTGTGCAACGTAATACTAGACCATAAATATAACATCATCGCTTCATCAAGTTTTATGATTTTCAATTGTTATCTTCATTAGATATGAAGACATTTTATGATTAAACGCAAACTGTGAACAAAATTAATAAAAATACAATGTAAAAGGATAAACGGGACCTTACTCTTATCAAAAGAAAAATTGATAAGCTACTGATATATGCTAACAAATCAAGAATACAGATGATTAATTTTCAGTTTTAATGTGTTTCTGAGAAATTTTTAGAACTAAATACATATCGAGAACAAACTTTTGTTAAAAAAGGGGAAACCCCAGGAGAAAGTTGATCAGGCGAGGAGGTATTCAATTTTTCAAGCTTTACAAGCATTCGATTATTTTTTTCGTATCTTTATCAGCAGGCATGAAAGGTTATCAATATTTTTAGTTTTTAACATCCTTTTTTTCGTGGAGCTTGGCTTTGTTTTAAAGCTTGCTGCTTAAATGTAATTTACAATAGTTGTGCATTGTATATTTGTTTATTTAGTTATTTTCGTTATCAATTTGCTTCTCAGACCAATCATTAAAGTGTCTCATATCCATATATGGCCTGTCACAAAATACATATCGCTCTTTTTAGTTTCTGACCCAAAATATTGGTCATCACTCACCTTTCAACGTTCTTAAAGATAACAAACAACATTTGGATAAAAATGACACCAACAATGATGACAAAAATAACGCCATTTGGCAACCATGATCAGCTTTTAGCTGATAGCAGGCTTTTACCGTAATTAAATGAATGAAATACAATAAAAATACGATACAATACAACAATGTGACGAACTGACGATCTCCTTTACCGCCAAATTTTTTTCATTGATTGTCACGTCAGTCCTTCTCCTTTCCATCATTGTCCTGAATCACGACGTAGATGGAGACAGACAATGAAATACGACCATCCCATCTTGGGATGTGCAAGTGATAATTTTGCCATTCTAATCAAAACTGAAGAATGATTTGCCACACTTGATGAAAAATAAACAACAATTATTTGCCTTTCGCCTCAAGGAATAGGAAATTTAATGATCTCTTTCAGTTTACAAGGTCAAGTTTTCGCAGCAAAGCTAGAACTATTTTTTTTAAAATTTATTATTAATTTTACAATGAAGAAGAAAAAAAATCTTCTATATATTTATGTGGCATTAAAACCATGTGAAAGGGGGGGGGGGGGAGGAGTTTCACCGATATAAATTACTTTGAAAGGTTTGTGATTAATTCCGCTGGGTGACGTAATGATAGATGAAATTTATTCAATATTGTCGCCAACGGCCAACAAAGGGGTACACACGCTATTGCTGTGTGAAGTTCAATTCAAAATTCAAAAGTTACCCGCAGGCTATGAAAAAATCATACAGCCTATGATTTTCTTTTCATAGCCTCCGGGTTACTTCACACAGCAGTAGCGTGTGTACCCCTTTGTGGGCCGTTGGCGACAATATTGAATAAATTATATCTATCATAAATTAATTTCTTTGAATTTCCAAAAAGAGAGACGAAATCATGTTTTATTTGAAATTTGAAAAAATTTGGAGAAAATGGGAGAGAGAGAGAGAGAGAGAGAGAGAGAGAGAGAGAGAGAAGGGGTGGGGGATAAAGGGGGAGGGTGGGAAAGGAGCAGAGATCACTTTCTGTGCAGAATTATCTTAGAATAATACCAGCTGTGAATTAAACCTATTCCAAAACTGTTATCATTACGGTGTTAAAAATATCAATTTTATTCCATTTAGGCGTTATCTATTTCCGTGTCAGTCGACACTATGGTTTGCACCCTCTCCCTTCCTCTCAAAATAAGAGTAAAAATTTTCATTCCTGAAGTTGTGAATTTTCAAGTTCTTCACTATTTTCGGTAGTCCCCCTTTTATCCTGTTCTGAATCAGTCAAAAGCAAATTTGCCATATATTTCCCAATCCTGCATAATTTCGGGACCCTATCTGTCATAATTCTAAAATTTGATTTGGCAACACTCTTTCCCGATTAAACATTTTCGCTCATAATATAGTAGATAGTATGCCACTATTGTATTTCACTTTTGCATTCAATATCTGCGAACAGTTATATTTCCTATAGGGGAAAAAAGAGAAAAAAAGATGGAAGAAATAACAGCATAAATCTTGAATCACGTTGTCATGTAATCTTGGTGTAATTTCCACGCTGAGTGATTTTGTCAATTAACATGAAAGGGAGACGTTGCATAGAAAGTCTTTGAATCGGCCTTCAAGATTCGTTTATGTTTTGACACACTGTATCCGGAAAAGGAAAAAAACAAACAAACACTGCATCATGTAATTCTTGCCAGTTTCAAGAAAAACATATGGTTTTGCTGAAAATGTACCTACTACGTTTCTGCTGAAAGACTCGTCTGTCTATCTATCTAATGTCTATTTCTGAATATTGATTTACATGCGCGTTGGTGCCTATGCAGTGTAAAAACGAAAGTCTTAATCAACATTTCAAAGGTTCGAGGAGTCATAACCCTTTCAAGAAGTCATAAAGTCATAAAAATCCACGATATTTTCATCATATCAAAACGAAATAGTGGTTCTACCAGACTAAGGGGTTGTTGTTCAAAATCAACTGCAAATCAACTGCAACTTTGCAAAGTGCAACGCACATTTTTATTCGCGCACTGTATGCGCATTTAACATGACGCGCATGAAACAATGATTTTGATTGGCTCTTTCCGATCAACTGCAACTTGCGATCGATTGCAACTTTTGAGCAACACCCCCTTAGCCAGTGTATTTCATTAAAAGCTCAAGTAAAGTTTTGGCAAAAGCGAATATTTTTTTTCACAAAATTTCACAAAGTCTTCAAATCTAAATAAAATGAAACATAGTATCATGAACATATTGTACAAAAGGTTGTGTGAAAAAAATGACTGAGTTTTGAGGGGTCATCGTTAGCAGAGGGGTGCCAAAAATAAAACAGTCGGCCCCCCGTAAGTCAATGTCTGGATTTGCTCATGAATAGCGAGCGTCCCATAATCATTTTTTGGGCAAATATCTGAATGAATCCATATTTTATGGTTTGTTTCATTCAAAGAATCAATTTATTTTTGGGCTCGCTAAAACCCCGTACCAGATATCAGCAAATATACGTCAAAACAAATGAACAATTACAATATCAATTTAAACTCACCTGCTTTGGATAGGCAAATCTGAACCAAAATGAAAAATAGATTTACTTCAACAGGTGATGAAATATTATTGGATTAATACACATTTAGAAAGTAAAGAAAATGACGTCATGCATTGGGCTTATGATAAGATGACGATTTCTCCTTCATGAATAAAAATATAGATATCATAATTCCTTTAGTACAAGCGTTCGAGCTTCAACATCTGCTGTGTGGACCTTGACGTAATTCAGTAAGATCGATATATCCATGATAATAAGTATTATTATTCGTAATCAAAATACTCTTAAATTAAAAGCAGGTCCTTAAAGGGATATTTCCCTGTATTTATAACGTTTAAGGCTGAATCACACTTCTGCGTTTATAGCCAATGTTTTCCCAACTTTTATTACGCTCCGTGAACGCAGAAATATGGAGGACCGATAACACATGCGTACGTCGAGCGCTAGACGAACGCCTTCAACGTTGGTCAAGCGTATTCGCTCAGTATTTTCATGTTTAGTGAGCGGCATGATCGCTGGGCAGACGTTGGCTACAGACTCAAAGGTGTGAGTCAATCTTAAAAGGTAGAATACTTCTTTTGCAGCCTAAAATTTGACTTTCCAAGATTGTTGTGTTATGTTGAAGAGTACTAAATGTTAGCACCTATCACCAATCAATTAAGCACAAAGATTGGTCATGATAGGCGCATTTATAGTTATTCCAATAATGATTCTTCTATTCGGGCCTCGAATTAATGGACTGTGCGTTCAAAATTAAAAACAGCCGTTAATCCCTCGTTGACCAATAGCGCAAGAGTCTCTCTCAGTGCGTATTCCGCATGGTGTAGCAGTGTATTGAAGTGCGCACTGTATGTGCTCTTACAATGTTTTTGTGTGTGTGTGTGTGTGGTACCGTAATAGGCTAAGAATATCGCGATACCGTTGGTGTCAAGATGAATTATGATAGAATAGATTTTTATTTGACTTAAATATTCTGGACTACATTCGACCAAAATACTTCATAGATGTTGTTATTTTGGCAAACCTGAGGTACACAAGAAGTTGTAAGCATAGCCGTATAATGTGTGCAAATGTAGTTTTCTACCTTTAAAGCCCCCTAACACCTAAGGGAATTGAGTCGGATGAAGGCTGATGTATTGGAAACATACGGACGCTTATATGTGCAGCACGGAGGAGAGTTGATATATAAGGCGCCTTGGCGAGTTAAACAACTCGCTTTTGCGCTGCACGCACAAGCTTCCATATTTTTTTCTTCAATTAAGCCCCGGTCACATAGGACCCCGGAAGCAACACGATTCACCCCGACTCTTTGTTAGTTCACAGTTAACTGCCTCAGAACAACGACTCGGGGTGAATCGTGTTGCTTCCGGGTCCTATGTGACCGGGGCCTTATAGACACCCTTCATCTGCCTCAATTTTGCATAGATGTTAGGGGGCTCTAAGGTTCTTCGTAGAACAACTTTAGGTTCTTGTGCAAGTGAAGGAACGTGTGAGAAATTAAAAATACGGGACAAAATGGTTCCCCTTTCCACATTTTTTTTTCTTCCAAGAGTGGAGAAGAACTTTAACAATCTCTCAATATAATTATACATGTCTGATATACGGTCTATTACAATCAACGGTATGCATATTTCGCTCATCGATTCGTCATTGTAATGTTTTGGGTCAGGAATTGTCACTTGAAGGTAGGAGAGAGCGGGGACAGTTCGCCCCAGGGGCATGTTCGCCCACCTCGTGGTTTCAGTGGTTTTGTTGTCCGGTTGAGACTCTATCGGTTGTGAGAAGTAATAAAGTACATTATATCATGTGATAACACACAAGGAAACAAAATATACAACTTGTACTTTTAGATGAACGGCGTTACTCACACGCGCTGTATACGTTATAGAAACGTTACGCAATCGTCAACAAACATCACTCACAGACGTCATTCGTACGTTTAAAAACATTACACCTTGATGTTTTCGTCGTCGTATGTCCGACGTCTGCAAATTAAACAAAAAGTCGGTCAACGGTGAACTTTGGACGTATAGCGTATTCATAACGACTTTGACGTTTTCTTGAACTTTAAGATCGCGATCCAATTAATTTGACGAAAAAAGAATGCCCTGTTAACCATGTTAAAACACGTCAAATATCGAGTACATCAGGCTGAAGAAAGCCCCTGGAAACATAGAAATAAAAAGGATTTTAGCACATTTCATTGACATTTTTTGAACTGAAGGTGTAACTATATAAAGGGACAATCAAGTAATACCATGTTAACCTTATCAAAATATGTCAAATATCGAATTTACCAGGATGAAAAAATGGCAATAAGGAAATAAAAAGGGTTCAGAACATTTCATTGACATTTTTCTACCTGAAGGTGTAACTTTAAGGGCCAAGCAAATGGCGCACATAACAGGTGTATGCAAATAATCAGTTATCTATATCAGCGTTGGCTGAATGCTCGATATAAGTAGAACAGGGTTTTATTTCAATCAGCTTGATTTATCTCCTCAACTTCTTATCAACGTCTCTCTCTCTTTCTCTCTTTCTATTTTTTTCTTTCATTATTTTCTTTTTACTGTTCGCATAATGGAATTGATCGTGTGGAGGGTTTACAGCAGAGAGTATTAACATACTCTCTGGTTTACAGGCAGAAGGTTTTAACACAGTCTTTGGATAAAATAAATGTCGGGTGCTTATATGCGAATGTTACCATTACTCAGATATCACTTTTATAGTTTCATCTTGTAACACGATATAAACTATTTCCGAAAAAAATAAGTCGAACACCATTTCAATGGTTCTTTGTAATGCTATTCAAATCGGAACCGGCTTGTCATTGTTGTGTCCGCACAGTTCTATTCACGGCGAACGGATCTATTCTCCTTCGACCGACTTTATTTTTCGATAGTTCAACAAGAAAGAAGAGTATTAACATGCGAAGGTTAGAATTAGGTTTGGGGTTAGAGTTAGGGTTGGCAGGAAGAGGAGGAGGGGGGGGGCTGAGATGGCGCCCCGTAAAGGGAAATGGGAAAGAAAAAAAGTAAAAAAGTGCTAGTAGGCAAAGTGACGAAATGAAACGTTTTTTTTTTTACTTTTTTTTAAATCCATTATCGCACACCCCCATTTAAGTGCAATTCTTGATGCTCGGGTGAATGTATTACCTTTGCTAAAGATATCGAATACTGTATTTCTAAATGATAAGGAACTCGATAAGCACCTCATCTAATTCATTTTCGGAATTACACAAAATATACATTGGAGCTTATATTTATTTAAATATTCATTTATTAGGTCTTCTTTATCCCTTTCAATAAAGAAATTGATCTACCAAGGGGCCATTACCATCATCTAATAAAATGGGGGAAAAGTCGTCCACACTTAAATTTTAGGGTGTAGTTTTGCACATTAGCGGTGGAGATATGGACACTTAAGGGTGCATATTAAGGGTGTTGCCATTCAGGAATTAGTTCTACTCTCGCATTTTAACCAGAGAATAGCGGTTTGAAAAAAGAACATATCATATTTTACTAACATTCCGTTACTTATTTTTGCTTATCCAAACTTTGGTATGAGATAACCACATTCACAATCAACTGGCTTCATCTTCCGAAAGCTAAACAAAAATTGACTTTCGTAGAAACATAAATTATGATCTACAGGAGAATATAGTCGATATTCTATTATCATTTTTTAATGAAATGTTGCAAGTTGCTGACCAGTTTCTATTTAAATATTGATTTAACACTCAATCATACATTTGCGCAAATAGGGAACATATTGCATGCGTAAATCTAATTCGTTTTGAGTCCCTACGTGCAAAAATTGGTTAAAGGTAGAAAACTACATTTGCACACATTACGGTTATGCTTACAATTTGCTGTGTACCTCGGATATGCCAAAATAATAACCTCTATGAAGAATTTTGATCGAATGTATCCAGAATATCTAATTCAAATAAAAATCTATTATTTCATAATTCATCTTGACACCAACGGTATCGCGATACTCCTAGCGTACCGTAAAACACTGCGTATAAGCGCATCTGAATTTGAATCGTTTTGGTGATCTGAGCCTTCTTCTGCAGAGCGCCCACTCGCGATCGATTAGGAGAAAGCAAAATTATTATTCATGTGATAAGCTCTCCTCGAATGAACATAATGAATACTCATTAATGTGCTGAAAAGAAGGAAAAATTCGTTCTGTAGATTTAGGAAACGCGTCACTATAGTCTGAAATAATTGTACAATAGATCAAAAGGCGGGTTTAAAAATAGATTCAAATTTCATGCACTTTCTATACACACAAAGGTTGGCCCGAGGCATGCCCGACAATAGCAATAAGTAATACATGCAGAGTGAAGTTTTGTAACTAATGTAACTAATCGATCTAAGGAATACTACGTAGCTTCTTGAGTCAAACCTGTCCATAAAGACCATCTGGGTAGGGAGAAACAGAAAAGGGGATCTTAAACAGCAGATGGTCTTTGTCGATAGCTTCCTTTCCACGTAAAATGCTTTCTTGGGAGTCATGAAAGATGGCCTTTATGGACAGCTGGTCGTTAAAGGCAGGTCTGACTGTCGTTGATCGTTTGCAAGAAACGTGCATAGTAAAGAGTGAATCTTTCATTCAGGGGGGGGGGACCACAGTGAAAGGTTGTGTGCTCTAGCTTGCAGACTACCTTTACATTTCCTTTTAAAGTCCTATTACACTGGACAGAGGAGTATGCATTCCATTTTATTTGTTTACATCTGAACAATCAAACTAAATTACAGAAAAAAAGGCCATGTTCACCAGCTGGATTGCAATCGTTCACCAAACCATTATGTAAGAGACTTTTTGTTACATTGACCGATGAATGTTACCCAGTCACATGAATGGAAGTGGATAATAAGATTGGGCCAACAAGACAGGTGGTGGTATTT
>BQKZ01004905.1:30926-52075 GCA_036244855.1 Temnopleurus reevesii | reverse complement strand
AATGGACTTCAGATTCATGCCATCGTGACTCAAGTTATGTATAGGGTAAAAAAGGGACATACATATTTCTTTGAAAAAAAAGCATGATAATTGATAATGAATAGATATAGTATGGGAAAATGCATGATCAAAATTTTCATTAAAGTACAGCCTAAAATGTATGCAAAATCAACATATCAGTCAATCATATCAGAGATGGGAAAGAGAAATCACAAAAATCGACTATACATCACATTTTCTTAAACATGTTAAACACTAGTATGGTTTGACAATTTTGTTGGCAAACGAAAACGTTTCTGAGGTTTACAATCCATTCTCTGGCTCCGCACAATTGCGCTCCCCTTTTAAACATTTCAATGGTTTCTGCACTTTTCTATACAAACTTCTAAATATAAATACTGTTGACAAAGCACCATCACAACATCCCCCTCAAACCGATTACGCATGGAAGAGGAAAATAAAGATCATTTAAATGAATAATGAAAATATTGGAGATATTCCAAGTATATTTCCATCCGATTAAATGTCTTTTATATCAAGTGGCACCCATGATCAGGATTGTGGAAAGAACAGTTTTGTATTTTCTCCATTTCCAGATCTGTGTCCAGAAGCAACTTAAAGGGATAATACAATAATTCGGAAAAACAAACATTTTCTTTTCTTCAGAATAACGTCCTCAAGCTTTTGTCCACCAATATTATTTTGAAATATACAAGGAATAAACAGAAAAGAATAAGAAGGTATGTTACTTAAATGTTAGAAAAATATGATTGTCATTTCAAAGCCCTGTAATACATTTTACCAAGTTCATATCTGAAAACCATCACAAGTATATAAAACTACCCATCAGATTTTTTCTAGTCGAATGTAAAAGGATTAAAAATACTATATGCCTATCGCTGCGGCTTTTCACTAGTCTAAAAACTATGTAAACGTCGAAGGTAAATTATCAGGCCTAGATAACTGCTATTGGAGGTAATGTCATACCCCAAATTTTCATGAAGCTGTAAAATGGCTTGAAAAGAATACTTCCTTTAATCTAATCATGTTTGCAAATTTTCACTTGAATAAATTGGTATGTATTGGGCAGCTTGCCATCGTTGAACTAATCGCTTTCATTTGTGCAATACAACAATTGAAGCTAAATGGGTCGCGTGTATAAATGATTCCATAGTCGTCAGCAATCTTTAACAATAAAATGCTATAAGATTTATTGCGTGAAGTGCTCTTTTATGTGATACAAATATATTCCGTCATGTCCGTAGGACGTCAAATAATTCTACAAGAGAACAAGTGCAAGATAATCAGCAACATCACAAGGCCCAAAAGAAATGTATATCTGAGTTGACATATCCATCGTGGTTATTCTTGCTAAGTTTATAATTAACAACTAAACGTGTTGAAATAAATCAGAAATAATGTTCATTCTTTTTTAAATACATTTTCGTATCATTCCACATACATCACCATGTCCTTGTGACACCCAAAAGCGTGCACAATCGGACATGTCTTTCTTGTATTGCCTTTTAACGGGTCCCTGTTTTGTGGCGTTTGCATTTAGGAAAAATGTAGGACTTTCTGTAGGAGAGCTTCCAAATAGGACTGTCAATATTGGAGTAAGGGATTAAATTGTTTGGTCCAGTGGTAAGGAGACAACAAAGATCAAATCCAATATGGAAGCCTCTTCAACGATCATTCTCACAATCTCTGGCTGCGTTGCTTGTCAGACCGATACATTTCGGACAATTTCTTTTCTTAGGGGGGGGGGGGGGGGGGCGGGAGGTGAAATCGCGGTTACCATGATCATGATATATGTTTCATGTCATATGTTTCATGTCATATGTTTTGTGTAATTTTTTATGGAACATGGTTGCATGTCACTTGGTGTATGATGACTCTCTCATCAACTTTCTGCATTTTTGAAATGGTGTATTATTGTCATTCTGGGGTAAATTGCAAGAAATGGTCTTTGCTATCTTCCTCTTGCCAAGATGTTTTAACTGATTGTGCCACCTTCGTAACATACAAGTACCAACGTGTACATGCCCCCCCCCCCCGGGTCAGAGCTAGGGGGCCCCAAAATTTGATGGCCAAAAGTGATACTAAGGGGGCGCAAAATCGTTGAAAGGGGGGCGCAAAATTACTGATATGGGGCGCCAATTTTTTTTTTGCTTGTCAGAAGTTAAGACGTCTTTAGCAAGAAGAGTATAGCTAAGACCATTTCGTAAAATTGGCCCCTGGTTAATGCGTCGGTCACATAGGACCCCGGAAGCAACACGATTCACCCCGACTCGTTGTTCTGAGGCAGTTAACTGTGAATTAACAAAGAGTCAGGGTTAATCGTGTTGCTTCCGGGGGTCCTATGTGACCGGGGCTTTACAGAGAGCGCTAAATGACTTGAGAAGTGGATGGAGGAGTATATGGCATTTATTTACCCAGTCATATAATAATTTTGCACACTCCTAGCCTCAAATCGCACGTTCCACGGTCCCCGTCATCAAGATGTATAGTAGTTTTAGAATAGCATTTGCAAAATTATTGATAAAATAAGGACATTAAACCTCTCTTCTCTCCATGTGCCTCATCTTAAACACTCTGCCAATCGTGTGCCCCTCTCCCTCTAATTCCTCCTCCTATAACCTCTAACTCTCAACAATCACCCCCATCCTTCTTCCTCTGCTAACTCTATTATTTCCTTTTTCTCTACTGTCTTTCCATTCCACCTCTCTTTCATTCCCTTTTCTGTCCTCCCGTTACATAACATCCCCCTTTCACTCATCTCCATGCATACCCCTAATTCTCAATATCATCACACCCCCAATTCTGCTAATACTGCTAACACCTCATCCCCATCACAGTTACTCAAATGATCAGTGAAAACTTTCTCAATTCTTTTATACTTTTTTTCTTTTATACTTTGAAAAAGTTTGAAATGGCAGAATTCAATGCGAATTAACAAAACACTGAACAGGCATGTCGAAACTCAATTTGTATATTTCTCAATTACATTTTATTTCAATCTTTCCATTGTCTGTCTCACGAACCAGCAAATAGCTATAGAGCACCATCCATGGACACACAAATTCCGACATAGCAACAATTATAAAGAAAATCTATTGAAATATATCTTCATTCTAATTCTACATGTTTCATTGGAATTGTTGCTCATATGCGATGGCCCCTATTGATACTTGGTGATCTATAAGACAGACATCAATTTTAGTCACACATTTCAGTTCAATACAGTACATTTTTACTGTGGAATAATTGAATATCAATATGTTAATATATAATTTTCATTATATAAATGCACTTAATCTTAAAGGCAGATGAATACAAATCATTAATACATTCATTACATGTAGTAATCCTAGACGATGAATTACAAACATTTTCTTATGATATTATTCATGGTTCGTTAATCAAACATTGTAATTTCATTTTGTGACAATCTGCTTATAACACGATATAAACTATTTCCGAAAAATGCTCCTTTGTAATGCTATTCAAATCGGAACAGGCTTGTGATTGTTTTGTCAGCACAATTGAATACACAGCTTACGGATCTATTGTCTGCGATCCACTTTATTTTACAGAAATAGACTA
Source organism: Temnopleurus reevesii (assembly GCA_036244855.1). Lineage (NCBI taxonomy): Eukaryota > Metazoa > Echinodermata > Echinoidea > Temnopleuroida > Temnopleuridae > Temnopleurus > Temnopleurus reevesii. The sequence goes on along the minus strand of BQKZ01004905.1, from coordinate 48,469 downwards.
GATCATGTTTTATTATATAAAGCACATCTGAATATTTCCTCGAGGAAATATTGGTTTGCTGACAAAAATGAATATAGTAAAAAATCAGGAAATGTCAAACCATTAGGCACATCACATAAAAATGATTTTCATTACCCAGCCTTATCTCATGTTATGTTACCAAGATGAAGTCAAGAAAATAAGTCATATTGTTTTTCTAAAACAAAGACTGTAAAATGTAACTTCCCTAGACTAGAAACATACTCAATGTTTCATTTCTGTCCATTTTAATCCATAGGACAAGGATACCAGTTCAGCTTGGCACAAAATATCTCACATATCCCAAGTAATAAACAGCAGTTCTTCAATTATAAACAATAATAATACAGCAAATTATATATATCCCACAACCATAACATTCTTCAATCATATATGAGTGAAAAAGCAGAGTAAACCTAATTCATGATACCAAATTATGTTCTAACATAGATACCCCATCACCATTCAACTGCATTCAAATATTCAAATAAATAACTAAAGTACTTCAAAATTTCAGCAAAGTATGGCAGGCACACAGGTACATATATGACATTTCAGATAAAAAGTATGATGATAATGAACATTTTTATATAGTGCAGGATACAGTCATTTTAAAGTCCCTATGTGCTTAACAGAACATAGAAATGTGAAATAAGTCAGAGGAACTGGGATTATCACTAAGGTTATTGGGTTTGAAAGAGATGTGTTTTTAGGTTACTTTTTTATTTTTTTCATTTGGTGCAATATTAGTGAGGTAGTTTGACAGGTTATTCCGTTTGATTGGCATGGAATAGTATAATAATTCAAAACTACCTTTTCATTTAATCCTGATTATAGTGTCCATCCAGAACTTGACTGTAATTAGATATGGAATGATAAATCATAAAAGGAATGACACATACGAAGCAAGCAGTTGAGTAGTACTTGACCAATTGAACTATTTTAGTACTACCGGTATTTTAAATAATTTCTATTACTCAAAAGTTTCATTACACTTAAACCAGGCAAGTCTATAAAAATAAAATATATTTTACTTCCTAAAAATGGAAATATACAAGTACGCTAGGAATGGCATATATAAATTAATCATAAAGGAATGTTTTTAACATGACAGCACATATATTTTTTTCTTCACTATTAGGGATTCAAACATTTTGCTTTTTTCAAAGATACAAAATATTGATTATTAGATTAATTTAAATGTACATCTGTAAAGTGTACAAGCAAGTTACTGGCATTGCATGGACAAAATCCCTGACATAGCAACAAGAACACTGACAAGGTCCGAGTATTGAATTGCATGCAGATTCTCTAGCCATTGTTTCAATGTGATTATCACTAGTCCATGTTTTTGTCAATTCACAAACAGCTGATGATGTTCAGCACAGACAATTCATACACAAAAAGGAAACCACTAACCCATTTTGAACCAAATAGCAATGCATCATTCAAATTATACTCTCGAAACATGAATTGGCAAATTGCAGTACAATGCAATGCTAAAAAGATGTAATTCCATACATCATTCCACTTTAGTCACGGCAGCTATTCATTCCAATTTATTAACACTCTCTTGCAATAGATTGGCAATGATTAGGCACAGAAAGAGTGGCAGTGACATATAATTACAAATCACAGATTCAATTCATGAATATCGGGAAGAGACATTTGCATAGAGCAATGCTGGGGGTCATGTTTCATCCATGACTTCGCTTCATGTAAAGCCCTGGTCACATAGGACCCCGAAAGCAACACGATTCACCCCGACTCTTTGTTAATTCACAGTTAACTGCCTCAGAACAACGAGTCCGGGTGAATCGTGTTGCTTCCGGGGTCCTATGTGACCGGGGCTTTACAAAATGTTCTCCAACTCCATGGTGTGATCTATGAATGGGAAAGGACATGCAAATGACAGTGAACTCAAAACCTGTCAAAAACAGAATACAAAGAAACATTATACCTTTCAAAATTATATGCTCTGTCTGCTTTCACAATGGTGAACCCAGAAAGAATAAAAAGTGAACATCATTTGAACCGTGGCACAAAGATACTGCCAGACGGCAATTCTTACAAGTTGTACATATCTCAAAAAAACATCGCTGAATTGACATGTCTGGCATATTGTCGTACAATAACATTTTGCCCCCAGCAATATCATTTATCATCCAAATAAATTGTCCTGTTCTTGGATGACCTACATTCATGACATTTTCAGATACAGATGCAACAAATGTAAAAGCCTCTTTCACAAAAGATATCCCCATGTAACATGATTCAACATGATTTAATATGATTCTTAGGCCAGTTGAGTCCTCTGTGATCTATCTTTGTTCAGGTGAGTTTATCAGGTGCATCAGGACTCAACTGGAAAAAGAGTTGTAATGAATTTTGTTGAATCAGGGCTTCTGTGACTGGAGATTAACATCTAGTCTGAAAAAATTTTGAAAATGAGAATGTAAAATAATTAACAAGTGCTTTTCAGAACATTCTAATTACAACAGATTCAAATTGAAGTGAGGTTTTACTGATAAAAAAAATCATAATAATAACAAAAACGGAAGTCTAATCACTGATAATATTTCGTCTGTGTTTATGGAAAATAGAAACAGCACAACTAAATAAATAAACAAAATACTAAAGTCAGAATGCATAGCACAACAAGGATGTCCAACTTAAATTTGTGCAACATCAATTTGTGCAAGGTCCCAACATATGTACTGGCCATATTTGTTATAAAGTCTTGAATGGGTATATTACGTTTAGTACTTTATGGTTGCATTTCTGTATTTCTGCTGGCCCTCTGGCCCTAGTAAAGCTACAATGAATACTATTATACAACAACAAGAATATATATAACTATGGTGATAGAACATGATCAACTATAAAGCGAAAATCTAAAGACTGGTATGAATTTAGAAGCTCTATTATTGAAAATGTTCTAAAAAGTGCTATTGACTCTAGACATGCTAGATGTGAAACAAATTTGTCCCTTTTTCTAGCCTTATTCCCCTTTAAGAGGAGAAATATGAACTATAAAAAGCAACAGTATTTACTTTTGCATTATTTTTCATATTAGGTTTATCTTCACAAAGAAGGTAGCAAATTACATTTCTGAAAGCTTGGCTTCACCTTCAAAAGGTACTTAATTTTGAACAATCGTTTAGTTATAAACAACCTAAATACTTTAAAATGAAATAGCTACAAGAAATATTTTCATTGGCAAGTAAGTGCTTAGAAAGGAGAGGGAGGTGGATGAGTGATAAAAATTAAATTTATTCTTTAAAATAATTTGAGCAAGAAGAGTGTTCAGTTGTATGATTTCATATATTCAATCACAATTTCTCCAAATATTTGTGTTTGCATTTCTACAATTTTGCAAAAAATTGAAATAATAATGTGTATAATCATGAGAATTTGTTCATAAATGTGGGGGGGGGGGGTTAGAGTGTAGATATATCAAACAGTTCAATTACAGTCTTGAGAAAAGCAAAGAGCTGTATGATATTGTTTTATAGAGACTAACACTAATACAAAAGCACCTTCAGCACCAAGCAGAGTGTATGCATGCGCTCTATAAATTGCACTATATCATTATGATCATCATCACAATGCTAGTTGATTCAATGTAATTTTGTTCCAACAGAAAAGCAATAGTAATAACACTGATGTTGATTTTCGTTTTGCTGTGCTCAGTTGCAATGCAGAACTCACATTCAGTATTGAATAAATTATACTACTGGAGACGCAATTGCATTTGTTTGCATCTGGCCCACCTCCAGAATCATTTTTCAAAGTTATTTTTATTTTCATTTCATACCTGGCCTCTNGCGATAGCTCAAGCCTCTGGCTTATTTCGTCTTACCTCTGTATGCCACTGTATATATTTATATCATGTTCATACAAACTAGTGTATTTATTATGATTACACTTATTATGATATTGTATTTGTATGTCCTTCACTCTATGTCAAACATTGTGTCATACAGGAAATGAATAAATTAATAAATAAAATAAATAAATAAAATAAAATAAAATCTCGAGAAAAATAAAGAGCTGTCTGATATTGTTTTAGAGATTGAGCACCCATCAGAGTGTATGCATTCCCTCTAGAAATTACACTAATATCATTATGATTAATATCACAATGCTGATTGATTCAATGTAATTTATTCCAAAAGAAAAGCGATAGTAATAACACTCATGTTTATGTTGGTTTTGCAGTGCTCAGTTGCATTTAGTCAATGTATTGAAGAAATTATACTTTTGGAGAGGCAATTGCATTTGTTTGCAGCTGGCCCATCCCCAAAATCATTTTTCAAAGTTATTTTTATTTTCATTTCATACCTGGCCTCTACATAGGTAGATTGTATAAAGTGGAAAACTAATCAATAGAAATGACATAAGATCTGGAATGGAGCCAATATCATCCAGCTAAGCAGGTCTTTGCTCACACACTGCAGAGCATTAAATCAGAGGGGGTGCTTTCCCCTCGACAATCCAATCGTTTCTGCATCTATTTTTACCCAAAAGTAATTTCACACAAAAGACATCCTTTTTTATAAATCAGATTCCCACGATAGAATTGTTATTTTTCTATCACGCTGAGAATTTTTTGGGGGGTACCTAAAGCTTTGAGATTGGTATTGTTCTCTCTGTGAATACATGAGCTTAATAAGCATTAGCCTCATATTATTTTGATTATAGGTGTGCTTTGGGTAGATTGGTAGCCAAGAAAGAAAACAGGAGGTAATGAGAAGAGATGAAAAGTGAAATTAGGTAAATTTTCTTCATTATGTATCGAAGAAGGATAACATAAAGTGGAGAGAAAAGTAGAAGAAATGAAAATAAACGATATAAAATAGATCATGGGAATATGCCATGGAGATGGACTGTCTGAGTGGCATTAAGAAGGGTACAAGGAAAGGTCTGGTGATATTACTCAAAAAACAAAAGGTGTCTGTATATTTCCTTTTTAGGAAAACAATGAGAGTCCTATACACAAACTGAATACAGGCATATATCCACAAAATAATAAACCAAAATGCGTGAACGTTGTATGGTGGCGACAAGATAAAGCCAGGGTAATCATGATGTAGGACGAGCACAACAAAGACAACAAAGTAAACCACCTTAAGCACTCTGCAGAGTGCATATAATAAAACCATCAAAATACCCATTCAAATAAAACATATAAACACAACAAAGAATTATGAGAACAATATGGAAACAACTGAGAATCCTTCTAAAACTCAGAAATGAGAGCAGACTCTTAATACCAAGGGAAAAATGAAAGTAAACACCAAGAAGGCAAAATGAATACACCTTGATGCACTATTCTGAAGGTTTGACCTCAACAGAGTTCAAGCACTTACCATGCTCTTGTGTATCTATAATTTCTTGTCAAATAATCCAACAAAACAATTTCACTACAATTATTTTTTTTTATCATTATGGTTTTCCCCTCCCCCTCTGTTGTGGTTGGGCATTGCCCTGGGATAAAAGTTTTTTTTTTCCAATGACTAAATAGTTTGGGGTTGTCTTTCCAATTTGTAAAGCAGTTAATTATACTAATCTGCAATATGTTTCATAGGTGAAAGCCCATAAGCTCAAGTTGTATAATGGTGGAACAATTGCTTGTTAAAAGGTAGTTAATAATCACATTTCAGTGTCATTGAGTAAAGTGTTAGTTAGAACTAAACATAATTAAAAAAAAAATACCAGAGAGAGAGAGAGAGAGTTGGAGGAAAAGGTGGAGAGGGAAAAGGATGAAGGAAGTGTATTTTTTGTGTGTGTGTGTGTGTGCGTGCATGCAAAGAGACACAAAAGGACGAGAAAGAAAGCAAAGAGGGGGGGGGCTGGAGAAAAGGCTTTTGGGCAAGATGAGGAAGCAGGCACTGTTGAAAATTATGTGTAAACACAGCGTTAGTTCCCACAATGGCACTTCAATTCAACACCCTATCAATAAGCCCAATCACTTGAACTAATATGCAGAAAATCAAAATTATGATTGACAAAAAGAAGGACATGTGAATTCAAAATCAAAGTAAAACATGCCACAATACTTGCCAAGTTCGGCCTTATGCTATGACTAAATTCAAAGGAATGCAAAAAATGTTGTGAGACCTGGACGAAACTCAAATTAATTGTAATGGTATTGGAGACCCTTTCGGTCCTGATAAGTTTACAATTGAATCTGACAGCCTAAGGAGATTCAAGAATCGATTGAAGAAGGAAGTACATCTTAGCAGAGATGCCAACCATTCTGGAATCTGCATTCAGGTGGACTTCCAGATGAATTTAAAGGGGAACTTCACCCAGACATTGATGTGTACTCAGTGGATGAAGAAAAATACCATGGTCAATCTGTGAAAATTTGAGCAAAATCTGACAATCCATTACAAAATTATGAATTTTCAAAGTTTTGACTTACACCCCTCTTGGGCTCCTCAAATTGGCAACGTACAGGCGCAAAATGGCTGCCAACATGGAGAACTCTCCATTCACTTTGTACACATAATTTCACATTTTCTTCTTTTTATAGAGAAGTAGACAAAATTGTACTTTTCTCTCCAAGTATGATATGGACATTTTGATTCTGCATGCATTTCGGAAAGAATTTTGTTGATTTATTTTCTACTTTTCTAGAAAAAGAAGAAAATGTGAAATTCTGTGTACAAAGTGAATGGAGAGTTCTCTGAGTCCATGTTGACAACCATTTTGTGCCTGTACATTGCCAATTTAAAGAGCCTGTGAGAGGTTTATATCAACACTTTGAAAATTCATAACTTTTGAATGGATCGTTGGATTTTGCTCAAATTTTCACAGTTTGATCATGGTATTCTTCATCCACTGAGAGTGATTCAATGTCTGTGTGAAGTTCCCCTTTAAGGCTTCCACAACGGGTGAATTGGCTGAGAATACGGTTGTTGTCATCATGTTTGCTCTTACTTGTTGCTGTATTCGCATTTTAATTTTCACCTTTTGCATATTTCAGAACGGTCGGCATCTCTGTGATAGCTAAAAGGTGAGACTTCAAAGTAAATTTTGAGGTTGTCCTTTGCAGATCAATATCATGAAAATTGCTATCATTTATCAACAAAAACTACAAGATACATATATACTGTTATGTGTGTGAAAAATCAAATCTAATGTCAACAGTCACTGTTTAAGTTTATTTGGACTTCTGCAGTATTCTAAACTTTCTTTGAAGAAGATAATTTTCTTAGGTCCAAATGAAGAAAGGAATATTGTCTATTCTTTTAGTATTGCAATCGGTATCAAGGATGACGATACTGATGTAATACATGTACATGCAAATTGGTATCTGTAAAATCATACACCATTTGTGTGAAAGAAAAACAAATACAAATCATACACTAAATCCCAGGAATGATTGAGTTGATGATCCTTTTAATTTTTAACAAATGGCATGGTTAAAAAAAATACCTTTGCTTAAAAGATAGAAGACTATTAATTTGCGAAAGATTTGCCCTATTTCATAGAAATTCCTTTCAATCAACAACTTGATGTCATCATTGATATGGCATGTAGGCCAATTAGAAAGAAGAAAAACCTTAGCCAGGTAGGTACATGTATTCAACACAATGTACAAAATCACTTGCGCAAAATCACTTGATTCCTGATATGAATAACCGTAAAGGCATGTATTATACAAAATTCACACATCAGAATACTATAATAGCCTCTAAATTCTCGATTTGCAGAAAACCATAAAATATAGTACTGGGTGATAATAAGACGAAGGACAGGTACACATTTATACTTTAAAAAATGTGCTTTCCAGCTCATCACTGAAAAAAAAACTTGACCGAATCCAAAACATTTCTTCACACAGCATCAAGAGTGCAATGTCATTTCTAATTAGATTCTCTCATATACATCATACAGTGGCCTCAGGGTTGAAAGAATTGAGGTGCTCTGTTTATATCACCAAGATGATGCACTCGCTGCAGACGAGGAGGATGGTGTATCCATGGCAACAAGGGTTTTCAGTCTGCTTAGATGTTTCATTGCTCTGTAAGGGGAAGAGAAATGCAGACAATACATGAATAAAACATGAATCTATTGCTGATACAAGTGCATTTATTTGGCCGTGGAGGATGAGGAGGACATTGCTTGAATGAGAGTCAATCGATTGATCTCTTATAGCATTGAGGAAATTATCATAGTCAAACACCATCAATCATGAACAATTCAACATTATATTTTATATCAACCACTGATGGACAGATAGGGAGTTCTTAAAAAAATGAAATCTTTAATTGATTATATTGTGCAATATTTTGACACTTTCAGGCAATGACCAATATCGGTAAAATTGGTTTACTCAGACCTAAAATAGGATTCATCATTTTCTTGTTCTAATCTACATGTCGATTAATAGTACGTTTAAAGGGAACTAACCCCTGGAATTATTGTGCTTTCATTGAAAGAAGAAAAATCAAATGAATCAAATGAAAATTTGAGCAAAATCGGACAACCCGTTCAAAGGTTATGAATTTTCAAAGTCACAGAGATATGACGATCACTGCGGCTGATAGGGATCAATGCGATCGGCAACATCGATGGAAACTGTGACGTCGTGTCGGACAATTTCTCATTCACTCTATACACAAAATTTCACATTTTCTTCCTTTTTAGAAGAAGTCAGCAAAATGTTGGTTTTCCGCTTGAGTATAGCATTCCTTTAAATTCTGCATTGAGAAGAATCATGTTGAACCCTTACTCTAAATGTTACATTGGTCAATTTTAAAAAAAATTCTATGTACAAAGTTAATGAGGAGTTGTCCGACATGACGTCACAGATTCCGTTGTTGCCGATCGTACGGATCCCCATTAGCCACAGTGATCGTCATTTCTCTGTGAATTTGAAAAGTCTTAACTTTTGAATGGATTTTCCGATTTCTCTCAAATTGTCAGAGTTTGCTCATCTGATTTTTCTTCGTGAAATGAGAACATGACAATTCCAGGGGTTGGTTCCCCTTTAATTTTTATGGTGAAATAAAACACTGAAACATAACATAATCCAGTCTAATATACAACATACATATTCACATTTGAATCCAATTTGGTTCTATTGTTTGAAAAGATTGGTTTTATTGTTTAAGAAGATTCATAAAAAGTGTGATGACTAAAAATGCAAGTCTCCAATCATAAAAATACAGAAAATATATAACAAATGTGAGGTACTCATACAACATACAATAGAGACTATAACCAAATTGGAAAGATTATAATCTTAAATTAAAAAAAACAGGACTGAGCTGCAGTGCAGCTCAGTACGGTGGTAAACAAAGAGAGGCCTTGTAATGCATATCATGAAAAATGGATCTTTATCACTGTGGATAAGAATCTGGATGTTACACTAACAGAAATTGCATATTTTTATAAAACAAGGAAGGATTATTCAATTTTATTATCTGCATCAGACTTGTGAATGATGGATTGTATATGATCAAAACCAGTGTACGCTGGTGAGCAGATGGTACCAAAAGAGGAAATCAAATACTTTGTAATATCAATCATTCAATGACTATAATCAAGCAGAAACTGATTTGGATCATAATAAGGCAGTACTATTCAATGCTTTCATGTCTTTGCTGTGTGCTTTTTGTACTAATTTTAAGTGAATAATTAACTGAATAAGGCTGAAACCATTTTAATCCAGTTGAGCAGATGGTATCTGCAAGAAATTACTGTAAAGTTATTGATTTGCAAAGGTACTGGCAAANTGCCAATTCAAGGATGCCCAGCACAGGTGGAAATGATAACTTTGAAAATTCATAACTTTTGAACGGATTATCCGATTTTGCTCAAATTTTCACAGATTGTTCATCTGATTTTTCTTCATTTACTGACCATACATTATTGTCTGGGTGCAATTCCCCTTTAAGCTCTTATTGCATTTAGGAAATGATCACAGTCCAACACCATCAACCATGAACAATTCAACATTATATTTTATATATCAACCACTGATGGACAGATAGGGACTTCTTAAAAATTGAATATATAATTGATTATCTTGAGCAATATTTTGACAATATCAGGCAATGAAGAATTTCAGTAAAACTTGTTTACTCAGACCTGACATAGCAGTCATCATTTTCTTATATTTATCTACATTTCGATTACTATACACAATGAAACAACACATAATCGAGCCTAATATGCAACATTCAAATTAAAATATAAATTCAATTTGGTTTTATTGTTTAATTATTTTTTAAAAAGATTAATAAAAAGTATTTCGACTAAAAATGCAAGTCTACATGTACAATCATAAAAATACAGAAAAAATGTAAGGTACTCCTACAACATGCAATGGAGACTATAACCAAATTGGAAAGATTATAATCTGAAATTCAAAATCAGGACTTCAGCTCAGTATGGTGGTAAACAAAGAGAATCCATATAATGCATATCATGAAAATAGATCTTTATCACTGCAGATATGAATCTGGATATTACATTAACATATTTTTATAATAACAAGGCAGGATTATTCCAGTGTATTATCTGCATCAGACCTTTGATGTGTGAATGATGGATTGAATCAGATTAAAACCATTGTATCCTGGTGAGCAGATGGTACCAAAAAAGGAAATCAAATACTCTGTAATATATATCATTCAATGACTATAAACAAGCTAAATGGTTTGGATCATAATGAGGCAGAATTATTCAATGATTTTATATTTTTTGCTGTGTGCTTTAAGCACTAAATGTTAAGTGAATAATTAACTGAATAATTAACTGAATAAGGCTGAAACCATTTTAATCCAGTTGAGCAGATGGTATCTGCAAGAAATTACTGTAAAGTTATTGATTTGCAAAGGTACTGGCAAACAAGCATAAATTTGAGTGAATACAGACATGTTAACATATTAGCGAGTTGTAATTTCGATGTTTTCAAACATCTTTGTTCACAAGTCTATGGACATTGTATAGAGTGAACATTTTAGCAAAATTTGAACTTAAACAGTAAGATCATCATGAGGGGCAAGGATTGTGATTGATTATCTAAAAATGTGTCTCTTTTAAATGCATGATTTATCTAAAATTTTCACAATTTGTTCATCTTATATTTTCTTCATTCAATGAGCGCATAATAATTCCAGGGGTTTGTTTGCCTTTAAAGGGTTTTGGAGGTTAACAAAAAAAAAAGTTACAAGTTATGAGTATTCAAAGTTTTTTGAGAAAAAAAAATCTATTCAAAGTTATGAATTTTCAAAATGAATGGAGAGTTCTCCACGTTGGCAGCCATTTTGTGCCTTTACGTTGCAAATTTGAGGAGCCCAAGAGGGGTGTAAATCAAAACATTGGAAATTCATAACTTTTTAATGGAATGTCGGATTTTGGTCAAATTTTCACAGATTGACCATTGTACTTTTTTCATCCACTGAGCGCACATCAATGTCTGGGTGAAGTTCCCCTTTAATGTAGAACCAAATAAATGGCTTGTTCAAGAATCGTGTGCGTTCTTTTGTGTGTCTGTCTCATTGTGTCACTGTGTGAACTAGTGCTCATACCAGTTGTATTTTGATAATTCATGAGAATCGATCAGTTTAAAAAATTAAATATTTGGAAAACTTAACACCTTTTAATGTCATGGAATGTTTGTTGTGGTTGTTTCAAAATATATTACCAGCTAGCAAATTTTATTTTTGGCTTCATATATCCTTTAAATTATAAACTTGACCCACCTTTGTAGTGACTTTCCGCCAGGTTCCTCTGTAAAGTCCTTCTGGCTCTGAAAGGACACATTCTTACTCTGGCTCTTTAAAGATGGTGTTGCTCCTCTAGATCCTCTCAATGCTGGTGTTGATGATGATGATGATGATGAGGGCTGTATTGTGTCTATTGGTGAAGGGACATGTCTTAACCCGTGGGAGGAGCTCTCGGGATGTCTGGTTTCATTCTGAAATAAGGAGAGGAAGGTTGGACATATAAGGCATCCGCAGTTTAGTTGTTTCTCTTGCTGCGTCATTATCATATTATGAAAAAGAATGCAAATCTACGAGAATAAACATAATTTATCCTCATCTTTATTTTATTCACCAGTTGCCAGTATAGAAACATTATCATTAAATCATTACACAAATTTTCCATATTATGTTCACTTCATGGTAGCAACATTATGTAAACCAACATAAAAATTAATTATCTATTGTCAAGGAATTAATTTCTTGGCACAATCACAATATTAGATAAACTGGAATCAACACAAATTACTCAGATATATGCCATTCAGCAACACCATAATTATCATAATTTTCAGTCTATTGAGGTATCAGTGTTTGCTCCATTGGTCTGACTGGGCCATGCCAGTTTTCTTCCCTTCCATTCTCATTCTCACATTCATATTTTCGTGAAGCTGTCTAAATCCTTCCATTTTTACAACAAACAGGTGTTCGCCAAATTCTAAGTGTTTGAGAGAGGCCATGCTTAGACAAGATCATATGCTGTAAGACATGGTTCGCAGGGATGCCCTAGTAACCTGTGAGCGTCTGGTGCAAAGCCGTACATGTGTAGGGCCATGATCCATTTCTCTTGATTCACAGGGAAATCTGATTTTTTTTTTTGCATGCCACACTGCATTTCATTAATATCTGTATTCTGTAATATTCATATCTTGTAATACTTCAGAAAGATATCCAAAGAAGAAGACATACACATATAGATAGATAGATAGATAGATAGATAGATGAATGGATGGTTGGGTATACAGATAGATAGATTAGAAGGATGGATGGATGGATGGATAGATATAGAGATAGATGGATAGTCAGATAGATAGATAGATAGATAGATAGATAGATGTACAGATAGATTTCAAGAAATAATAAAATTCAACTGTTTTCAATGTAAACAAACACACCGTATTCAATATTTTGTGAGTGAAATCTTTGTTTGAATGACGTCTTTCTTCCCAGTACACATTTTAGTTGAGTATATCATGAAAAGCACTGAGCCTTGATACACTTTCATTATGCAGAGAGGAAGGTTTACTGCAAAAATGATTTCAATTCTATTTCTCTGACAGCCTTGCAGATGATTCATATTCCTATATAACAAAAAAAGACCATTTATTACTCTGACCATGTGCTCTACAAGAGCCTTGTCTGAGGGTCAAGTCCTAAATTGGAGGAGACATATATTTCTCAATAAACAAATTGACTGTGAATGTCACAGCAAGGATTACCATCTCACATCTTGCTCACCAGTGCAGAAAAAAAAGACTGAAAGGAAAACACGATATAAACTATTTCCGTAAAATGAAGTGACAATATAAGATCTGTACGCCGTGTATTAAAATGTGCAGATATGACAATCACAAGCCGGTTCCGATTTCTATAGCATTACATGAGGAGCATTGAATTGGTGTTTGACTTAATTTTACGAAAAATAGTTAATATCATGTTGGAAGTGGAAGTACTGCAGAAGCAGAAGAACTCAGCCAGGACATCAAGTATCATTTTTGACACATAATAAGTTGATATAATCGTACACAAAGTTAGGGACAGGTTAAATGTGTGAATTTTTATATGAAGATTTCTGGGAATACCCTAAATGCAACTGCCTTGTATATTATCAAAAATGATGTGTAAAATTTCACAAGTGAGTCCATGAGTCATTTCAGTTTTTGCATCCTAAAAAGAGAGCCCATAGCAATGAGACAGTGGTCCCTTACTTTTTTTTTAGAAGTGTACATATATGTTCGCTCTTCTAAAGTTTTGTCAGAACGAAGAAGAAATTCAGAGAGGAGAACTTCCTTTTTTTTCCCTCACCTGTAGAACTTCCAGGTTACTCTGACTTAAGGTGAACAAAAAAAAATGTGCTCAAACATCTCTTAATTTGTATACTTTTTTTCTCAAAACATTCAAATGTCAAGAAAGAACATTTAGAATCATAATCTTCATAGAAAGCCCCTACATGCACACAACACAATGCTGTCTGATCAAGGCGTATGCAAAGCATCTACGAACGGTGCTCAACAGTTCATTGCACTTAAGAACTTCTTCCACTCAGTTGATCAATTTGCCACTTCAAACCCAAGTGCCAAATTCAATTTACTCTGATAATTTCACCTTGTTACTCGATATCTCTCTCAGATATGAGACAAGCCTAGTCCTATAAAGCATCATATCATCTCATATTTGCGGCACCCCTTCCTCTATTGACACAGCAAACATAAGGGAGCAGAAGGTTAAGAAGCCCTTCTTCAATGTTTGCTCAATCTAAATACACACATCTCATCATAACAGTTCAGTTTTTCTTTTTCTTTTTTCGCCTTCTCTTGACTTCATGCTCAGTTATCATACATGTAGACAAAAGGGAAACTCAAAAGATTCACGCTTGTGTACGCTGAAACATATGATAGGAATGCAAGAGTTGGAAGGAAAATGCAACAAAACAATATGATACAATAAAGGAACACAAAATAAAGCATGAGCATTCCAACCATTACATACATGATAATACATCAGTTTCCAACGAAAAAGTTACATTAGCAGATTTGGAAACTTGTGTGGGCAGGTTTATTAATTAATGCAAATTTCATGTATTCTCCATGTACAATATGTTACTGACAACCTGAAAGTTTGACAGAGGCTTGACTAACATAGCAACAAGTAATGTACGCAAACTGGATCCAAAGTATCATGGTTAACTGACCGGTTGAAGGCATACCACATCCCTACATTCTTTGGCAAGGAACATGCAGAACGCCCTGCAATTGCAGCATGAAAGATACAACATATTTAAAAGTTTAAATGGAGTTTTGAAATTCTTAAGCATTCTAACATTTCTCTTTTAATCTAAAAGACAAAGAAATTAAGAAAAAACGTTAAGAAGCATTTTCTGACAAACCATTCACGGTTGTTGCAAAAATTACACCCATTTGACAACTAAGCAGCGTTTCAGACCCTTAAAAATATATTATGTATTGATGATGGTACCGATTTGAATTTCAACAGGTATGAACATTATTTCAATCCATGATTTCAAATAAAGGTAATGGGTTCTAATCCTTATGTCTGGCGAGCATGAAATGTGTGTGTAGAACAAGCTGAATATTTACTCTAACTGAATGTGATGCCAGTGACTTCTTTACAAACTTTGCACAGATTCTACTCAAACCTCTCTAACTAAAAGATCAATTTTCCATATATTGACTCTGAAGTTTGGGTCATGTAAAGCTGTCAATTTGAACAACCTAAGATAAATATGCTTTGTAAAATTGGTATCAAATTGTGAGGCTTATCATGAACGTAGCATGGGCTTATGAACTTGTTCCAGTAGATTTTTCCTTGAAATGGAAACATATGTATTATCAATAAATGCTACACGTAAGTTCCATATCAATCCTTATATGATTTATCAATTTCATTAAAAAAATGATACATTAAAGTTCTGAAAGGATGGACACATTTTAAAATAAAACAGTCCTTCCATTTGTATGCAATTTTCATGGCCCAAAAGGGTGGAAATGGCTATTCAACATGGGATCTTATTAAATGTAATAAATACCATGACAACAAGTTGATATAGAGACTGCAATGGACTTACAATGAACTTTCACCAAATGTATAGGCCTACAGAGGTATAAGATTTTTTTTGTATTTTATTTGAGTTGATGAATGGACAATACTTGTTGTTCCTACTAGCATCATACCACAAGGAGTATTTTATGATACACCTGGGCTTGTAATAAATAGGCCTAGGAAAGGACATCACATTGAATGTCACCATCGGAATGTGTTCTTATTTTCAAATGTTTTCTGTGTCTAGCTGTGTCTGGCTCTATTTGCGAATGGTGTCTGATTGTCCTTGTATTTGCCCTTGTGAAACCGGTTTGTATGTCGCAGGTTTTTTTTTTTTATAAACCCAGGAAAAAATATCTTTCAAAGTAACCAGATGTAAAAGGGCTGATTCATCTATCATTTAAATTCTATTTTAAGAAAGTTAAAGAATTACATGATAGGCATTTCAATTATTATTAGATTCTGCATTTGTTATAATTTCACCAACTTGAATGGAGATAATTTAATGTATTGTATTCCAAAATTATATTTTGCCAGGAGAGGGGGTTGAGTAGATAACAATGACATGCCATTTCAATAGCTGGTCTGTTTTCAAAGGACACCCTTTTTAATAATCCTTGCCCCCTCCCCCTCTCCCGAGAAAAGAAAAATCTTCACATTGCACAGATTTCACTTATTGAAATTTCATCATAATATTTTAATAGCACAGAAAGAGATCAAATGAAGATTCTTGCTTTGCTTTTATGAAAATTAGGATAGTGAAATTTGTTCCCCAAGTAAATCTCATTCATTTCTGGAATTTTTTTTTTGTTTAATGTGAATGGTAAGTGTATCTTAACATGATTCTGAAGTCACTGCTGTGATATCTTTAAATGTAGATCTTACTATAAACTGGAAAATAAATGTTCACAGAATTCGCCAAAAGCTTGAAAAGAATTTTCAAACCATTAATAAATATTATGCGTCTATTCATTTTGCAAGAAAATGTATAATGGCAGAGAAATGGGCCAAGGTGTAAAATTGGGCTGTGTCAGGAGTTTTGATATTACTCTGATCCCACACCTTGCTTTCTGTGTTGGCTCAAGTGGAAAAAAACATGTGATGATAAAATAGCTTCTAAACTGTTTTGCATTTCTTTAAATTTTCCCTGTAAGTTATCAATATTATAATATCACTTATAACCACTTATAATCCAAAATGAAATTCTTTGCAAGTACTGATCCTTGCATCCTTCAGAAAACACCATTATTACACTTATTCTTCATTTTCATACCTTAGGCAGATCAAACATCTCACAAAAATGAGCAAGCAAAATAAAATTTTAAGAGTAAATGGGACAAAAATAGGATGAGCATTACAAATTGAATTAATTCAATCACACTTTCTATTAATGTTCAATGATGCAAACTTTAACCCAGATTCCTTATTTCACTTATCCATTGTTGTCTCAGCCTACATACAGACAATCACATAATGACCCTGTATCACGTGCTCCAATTATTGCAAAGCATTATTGAATGTAACATTTCGGTCTAATTCAAGCAGGAAATGTTCAAAGGTATAAATCATACTTCAATAGATGACATAGAATTCAGAAGAAAGGTTTGACATTTATCTGAAAAGAAATTGAAAAGAAATGTCTATAAATAAAACTGTCATGATATAAATTACTATCAGTTTCAGACACATAGAACATTGATAGCTCTCAAATTTCAGATTTCTATAAAATAATTAAGCAATCATTTCCAGGTGCATAATATGTTATTAAAACTAGGAAAATCCATAGTTCCTTACTAAGAATCATATTTTCGAATGTAATTCAATCTTGTTTTTTCTTGAGTTTTGTTAAAGCCCAAGTACAGTTTTGGTAAAAACAAATATTTTTATTGCTAAATTTTGTCTTCAAATGTACTTAGAATAAAACCTTATCTCATGAACATATTCTACAAAAAATTGTGC
>BQKZ01004905.1:0-19820 GCA_036244855.1 Temnopleurus reevesii | reverse complement strand
CTCTCTCTCTCTCTCTCTCACTCCTTCCTCCAAGGGCCAACCACTTCCTTGTTTCTTTTCAACTTGTAAAAGAATGTATAAATCTCATTTCAACCTAATTGCCCACTCTGAATCTCTACATGTTGTACATTACTTTCAGTTTGTGGAGTATACAACAAACTGCTTGAATATCAAATTTTATAAAGAAAATGGCTATCTAATGTTCTTCGATTGCTGGATTAAAATGTAGAGTATATCTGTGGTCCCAAAAATATATATATTACTCTCTTGGTAAATAATTCACATGGTAGGAATTTTTTCAGAAGGCCAAAGTTTTCATCTTTTGCATTTTTATATTAAGGTGTTTAAACACATGCTCCAACAATTGGCAGCTCCTTGGACTCACGAAAGTGATAAACAAATTAGGGGGTGCTCTTCAAAAGTTACCATTGATTGCAAGTTCCAGTTGATCCCAACAATCAAAATCCTTATTTAATAAGAGAGTTGTTAGAAGTGCATATTATGCACATCTATGGAAATGTGCATGACAATGTTCAACTGATTTGCGATCAATTGCAACTTTTGAATAATACCCCTTAAGCTTAAATATGGTTTTATCTCTTTGGTCTCACAATGTTTCGGAAAGGACACCCCAAAACAAATTATTTTTTTTATTTTCAACTGCTCCTATCTTGCTTTGATGTGACTCCCCAAAATATTCTCATGACAGTCTTTGAAAAGGGACACCTTTCGGCCGATCCATTTCAAATTTCCTAATAATGAGATGTAGAGGTGGCCCGACTAGAATAACAGAGGAGCCAGCGGGGTACCAGAGGGACTCTATCATCCTCTATGGATGCAGTCATCTGAGGGGTATAAAGACGTGACCCAGTGACCTTTGACCTCATGAGGTCATCGCCTAGTGGGGGATTCCTAAAGCCCTACTTGAGATAGTAAACTACTTGAATGATAATGAGACCAGAATTGTAAAGAGTTTTGATTTCGGTGATGAAAAAATTGTGATTTATTGAGATGAGTATACACAGTGCAGAAGATCAATGGTGGTAAGATGGGAAGAATGATGTGGATGTACTTCCAGCCGACGAAATGAAGTAAGAAAAGATAGATGATGATGGATGCATGGAACAATCAGAAAGGAGCAATCCAGTCTAGAATATACATCATAGAAATTAAGTTATAAATCTCCTAAAAACTGAAGCGAATAGTTTCTCAGGAGAGAAAGCTTAGCATTGTTATCCTGATCTCTCTCATGCAAGAATTACTTGTTTGGTGACTCACACTTCAATATCTATCCTACATATTCCTGGAGAGGCTGGCATAATTTCTGCCATCGAATGAAAAGAATATGAATAGCCCACACACTCCAAAGAACAATAGTGTTGGGAATGAATTGTGATATTCGGAGCATGATATGAAGCATATGGCACAACTTAGAGGAAAAAATCATCCAAAGTTAAGATCGAGCATGAAGGCGAAATGGTGCAGATAATAGAAAAAAAAACATTTGATTTCGATAGAACTGGCTTTAACTGGACATTACCACAACAAAGAGAGACCAAGAGGCATCGGAAAATATAAAAAAAATACCTTGCTATATGATGTTTATTCTAATGAAGATCGCATTTAACCCGATTGGAGCAGCAGATCTAAAATGTTCCTAAGCAAACATTTAATACAAATATATTCTTGCTAAATGGTCTTCTATAAAATCTGAAGAAAAAAATTGAAGTAATTATGTAGGCATTCTTCCAGCTCAAGACTATCTAATCTAAAGTGCATGTTTTCTGTCAAAGAATCTTTGAAATAAAAAGCTGTCAGTTCCCAGTTTTGAGACAGATCTGATTTCTGTTTTGATTGTCAACTTCCTCGTACCTTAATATTTTTGCATGCCTCTTGGTGATGAAGCTAGGATCTAGGTACCAAGGACAGCGCCCCCGTAACATAAAGCTTTACAATCGATCGTACGATTGATATCAATCGCAAGTCTATGGGAAATCATGTACAAAAGTTTGCGATTGATTGCTAACTTGCTTTATGTTACAGGCCCCAGAACGTATTCATAAAAAATGGCGATGGGCAATCACCCAATTTGTAAGCTTGCAGAGTAGAAAATGGCTGTATGAGTACATGTATGTATATCTGGAAATGTTAAATTACAAAGTCAATATTGAGATCTATGGCAAATTTGTCAAACCTATCACTAGGTTAACCAGGAAAATTCCCATCTCCCCGATTAAACCCAACATCTCGTTTGGGGGGGGGGGGGTAATACTTGGAAAATGAATGTTTGCAAAACTGCATGAAACTTGAAAAAGAAAATATGTGACCATTAATTTTGAAGAAAAATCCATAATGACAGAAAATAAAGGTCAGAAAATGGGTTTTAGTCGTTCAATAAATATTATGCTGGTCCTGCATGCTCCTAAGAAGAGAAAAAAAAATCACATGGTGAAGCTTTTCATCAGTTTTGAATTATTAGATTACTCATCATATTGTGCTATATAATGAAAATAAGATCACTTGTAAACACTTATAACCACTTTCTATCAAAATCAAAGCTCTTTACAAGTATCAGAAATTACGTTGACGTTTAAAGAGCTCTTCAATGGCTGAATTTGACACATGGTAATAATAATGTAAAGCGCCTTGAGCACTCCGCAGAGTGGATACGTGCGCTATATAAATTGCATCTATTATTATTATTATGACAAAGAGCGATTCGTCATATGACTTGCATGCAATGACTGGTGTGTTTACATCTAAACACTTTCATACAACTATTCAAATACAATTGATTCTGTTGATTAATTCATATCTTAATAATTTCCTCATCCCACTCCCTGTTTCTCTATCCCTTTCACGTTCATGCAGTGTTTTACATTGTACAGACGTGCCAACCGTTCCTGAATATATGCATGAGGTACATTTTCATATCATTATCTATGGTGAATGACTGAGAGTATGGTTATGGCTGTCATGTTAGCTCTCACTCTTGTTCAGCTGTTGCATTATTCACATTTTAATTTTGACCCAATGCATATTCCATAACGGTTGGAATGTCTGCATGAAGTAAATTTACTTGTTCTATCAACGTATAGAAAGAGAGAGAGAGAGCTAGAGGGAGAGATATAGCAGTATGATCAAAAGATTAATCAGGCTGAATGAGGACGAATGAACAAATTTCATAATCAAAGTGTAACAAATATTTGCACTGTAAATACAGTCATCATTTTATTGTAAACTAAAAAAATAAACAAGTAGAGATTTGATCTAACCTATTTTCAGTCAAAAGATGGCGCTAGACCACAAATACCAACAGGGTATGTGTCCATACAACGCACTTTCCATTGAGTCAGGATATCAATAAGAACATCCTTTCCACAATCATTTTAAAAAAGTTTAGACAAAGCTTTGTGTCAGAATTGTACAACTTTAAATCTTCAAATAAAAACAGTACTTATAGAAATGATATATTACAAATTCATTTTCTGGAAGCATGGCATTTTGAACTATTGCACATTCGGGCCATCTGCACTGTCGGGATTTTTTAAAAATTAAATCAAGAATTATGATCCAGGTAAAACTAGCCTGATCAGAACTACATGTAATTTGAGCTACATTGTAATTTGCAGTGAAGAAGGAGATAGTGAGCTTATTCATTTAAATAAAATCTTGAGTTAAACAAGCCCACCATGTGAAAGGTAATTTTGTTTGAGCTTGAAAATGATGAAGACAGGGTCTTGTGAACTTGATAGCAGGAGGAACTGAAGACCTTGCCAAGGTCACAAGGGTCAAATACCAGCTGATGCCACCCATTCATGACCAAAAGTATTACTTTACAGTACATTCACACTAGATAAATCTTATACTCTAAATTCAATACTTTGCCGACCATAAATTTACATATTAAATGGTTGTTATTTACACATTCTGAACAATCTTTGTAAATAAGTCTTAGAGTGAATTGTCTAAAAATTTGTGAAAAGATTACAGCTTATTTTTTAATATATTTGAAGTGTTTGTCAAAGGAATTTATATATTTGTAATGTAGGCCTACATATTTGAAATATTTGTCAAAGAGAGATATCCATTCTGGCATTTCCCAGCTCTGTTTAACACTGGATAAAGTCATAAGGTACTCCATATTTCATTTGACCAACTTCACTGACAGCTCAGCCAAATTGAATGTTATACATGTGTGTGTGTGTGTCTGTTTTTATTTACTTTGAAGTTTTGGGCAAGAAGTGCAAACATTTGGGGTTTTATTTGTATCACCCTTTGATAATGGATGAGTTGGAATTGAAATACATTGAGTGGCCCATATTCCGATAGCGAGGTTTAAGTTAACCCTGGTCTAAATCTGTGGTTTAAGTAGGGGTAGCTAAAAGTGCCAAAACTTTATTTATGATGTATAATTCTTATGTTAACTGCTCTCATGCTCTAATAATTATGTAGAAAACTATTGAAGTTTTTGATACTTTGAGACGGTTTTAAATACTACGAGTGCCGAATGTGCTGGTAAATTAAACATCGACTGTTATAGATTCAAGCCTCTTTTGGCTTCCCATATTTAAACCACATATTCAAACTCTAGTTTAAGTTAAACCTGACATCAGAATATGGGCCATTGTGTGTATTATGTGTACATGCAAAAACTATGGCCTCAAAATGAACAATCATGGCCTAAATTCAGAATTTCGCGTTTGAAAACCTTTGAAAACTTTGATGATCACTTCTGCTAGTCTGAAGGGGCCATGGTGTCATGTGTTCAGAGAGTGGATCAGATGTGGGGTAGGGAAATAAACATTGGAGTAAACCGTGAGTGGAAGGTCCTGGGAAATGAAAATACAACCAGGATATGAATGGGATGTAGAGGTGCATTCACGAACCTTGGCATACTTTTTGAAAGAGACCATGAAGAAGGAAAGAGATATAGAGAAGGGGTGGGGGGGGGGGGGGTAATTAGTCTGGAAAACAGACCTAAACCAGGTAGTTTGTTGTATCATGACAGTAAATTACCTAAAGTAAAGAACAATTTAAAATTGCTGTAAAAGTGTAAAGCAGCTCATTTAAAATAATGCAGGTCTGAGGCGGTGACGTCTTATCTTTTGTTATCGCAAAGTGGTGGTTTTAAATAGATGCTTGTGCAAGGCCTCAAGCATATGCGCTGGAGCCCATGTATGAACGAATTGATTCATGTATATGATTTATTTGGAACTTTGCAATTGCTGTTTTAATATATTTTCATTTGATTGGAATGAAAATTAACTGAGCATATTAAGCCTTCTCTCTTTGGTCTGTGTTATAAGACTAAGAGCGGAATGTGGATAAAAAAATGTAATGAGGAAGAACCATTGATGCAGGTGGGAAAGAAGAGGATGAAATTATGGAGAGATGGAGATGGGCAAGAAACAAGAGAAAGTCAATGACACCAGACCAAAATAAAAGTTGAGAAATTCCTCAAATATTACATGAAACTAAATCTCTGGCTTTTTAGAGTATGTGTGTTGAAATGTGAGTACTGACAGATCTTGCTAAATTGTGGATCTTTTTGACATGCTGGAATGGGCTACATACAGTTGTGAATTCTTTCAGGCTTTTGCACAGATTTGTGCAATACCGTGATAATTACAAAAAGAAGCATTTTTATTAAAAATTATTCAGAGAATGCTCTACAAGATAATAAAGAAATTTATGATAGTTCCAGCCCGATATACTGGCATTTCTTAGTCCTTTGCTACTGGTGAACTAAATCATTATTTATTAATTTATTTATTTATTTACTTATTTTTAAAAAATATTGGCAGCATTGAGATTACTGTTTGATTAAGAAAAAAAGTTCTGATTATTCTAGAACAGCAAGTTGAAACAAATCATAAGAGTAAACATATTAAAGGAAGTTATGTATAGATAAGCATGGATAATGGCTCTCTGTACATCTCATGTGTCATTATTATTATTAACAGGAAATGTGTTTCCTTGATTACAGAATTACATACACTGTAAATTTTTTTTCCATGGTAGATTCTTTTTGTCAGATTAAGAGCAGCAGTGTTCTAATTATACGAGAAAATGGTTTGAAGAATCATGATTTCTGAAGTCAGGTTCAATGACTTTTTAGGAAAATTCAACAAGATACATGTCAGTAAACCTAAAGAAAAACCATTATTTCAGCATAAAAATCTTCAAGGGAAAANTGATTTATTTGGAACTTTGTAATTGCTGTTTTAATATATATTGATTTGATTGGAAATGAAAATTAACTGAGCATAAGCCTTCTCTCTTTGGTATGTGCTTGAAGACTAAGAGCGGAATGTGGACAAAAAAATGTAATGAGGAAGAACCATTGATGCACGTGGGGAAGGAAGAGGATGAAATTATGGAGAGATGGAGATGGATGAGAAATAAGAGAATGTCAACGACACCACCAGTCAATACATAAGTATTGACAGATCTATGCTTAACTGTGGATCATTTCGACATGCTGGGATGGGCTACATATAATAGAGTTGTGAATTCTTTCAGGTTTTTGCACAGATTTGTGCAATACCGTGATAAATACAAAAAGAAGCATTTTTTCTCGACACTAATTATTCAGAGAATGCTCTTCAAGATAATCAAGAAATTTATGATAGTTCCAGCCCAATATACTGGCATTTCATTGGCCTTTGCTACTGGTGAACGAAATCATTATTTATTCATTTATTTATCTATTTACAATGTACATTTAAAAAAAAATATTGGCAGCATTGAGATTACTGTTTGATTAAGAAAAAAAGTTCTGATTATTATGTACAGCAAGTAGAACAAATTATAAAATTAAACGTATTATAGAAAGTTATGCATAGCTAGGCATGGATAATGGCTCTCTGTACACCTCATGTATCATTATTATTATCAATTATTATTAACATGAAATGTTTTTTTTTATCTTTCCATGGTAGATTCCTTTTGTCAGATTAAGAGCAGCAGTGTTCTAATTATACGAGAAAATGGTTTGAAGAATCATAATTTCTGAAATCAGCTTCAATGACTTTTAAGGAAAATTCAACAAGATACATATCAGCAAATCTAAAGAAAAACTATTATTTCAGCATAAAAATCTTCAAATCTTCAAGGGACAAAAATCCTATTCCTACCTTCCGTACACTTTACAAAATTCACTGTGTCTCAAAGATCTAAAATATCCTATTTTGCCCTAACATATTATACTCAGTTAGTTCACGTATTGGCACAATTAAGAAACAAAATATGATAAAAGACGGTGTGCATTATAAAGCCAATAATTTTATTTAAATAATGTCCTAAATTTTGGCTTTTATAATGCACACCGTCTTTTATCATATTTTGTTTCTATTTTGTCCTACGTGTATTTATGTAATGTCCTATTGCCAGTGAAAAATTCTACTATTAAAATAAGATGAAATCCTGCATGCTGGCAGAGTGTATGCTAGAATAATGTGATTTTGGTGTCCTCCTCTTCTTCTTTCATTTCCATCAGTCAATCCATACATCCACCCATATGTCCATCCAATATCTCACCCATAGTTCTATTCATCCCTGCACCTGCACTCTGCACCTGAACAGGTAATACTAGTCAGTCTACATGCCATGGTTTACAAAATGATTAACATACAGTAACATCATTGTGCCACATGAAATTATAAATCAGTGGAAATTTATTCCAGTAGCATCTCTGCGGGCCTTCCATCAGGGCATCATAAACAAGGATTTTGATGAAGGGTATTTTTTTACTAGATGCTCAACAACAGAGAACTATAAGAAATCCATTCAAGCGAAGATGGCATTCATGGCCATTGTCTTGGGTTGCCTAAGGCTAAATCGAGGCCTGTCTCTGAAATAATCTACTTTATACTGAATAAGTGTCATGATATGGTTTGAAAGAGGTTCATCTTGGTGAAGAATAATTGAAGAGAGTTGATCAGTTGTCTAACGATGTGCAAACGTGGAACGTTAGTATAGTGATGTTTCGGCTGCTGTATACTGCTAGCCTTCATCAGACTATAATGAAGATGGACTACGCTGCGCGCCCCTTATATTGCCACAGGAGAGGCCCGGAGCGATCGGGTGCATGCTCTTGTTCCTAGTGTCGCGATAGGTTGCTGCCGTTGACCAATCGCCGGTCGCGCCATTTTTCCCGCAGAGGTGGGCTGAGTGAAGCGATCGGGAGGGGGCCATTGCTCCTGGTGTCGTTCCCGTTTACGTCGGCAAGGGGGCGAGCAGGCACGCCATTGTCCCCCGCCGTGGCGGCAAGGGGCGCTCTATCTCGAACTGATGCTAATCGGTTCGCTGCGTGGCACTGAATGGCAGAAAGCCACTTATTAGGGATGTCAGTGCCGTTATCCCTATTGATATTGTTCGAATGCAAACGGATCTGAATCGCTTCTTTCACACGACGCGTATAATTACCAATGTTTGTCTTGCGCCACGCATCTGACCTTATCCCAGCCGGGATGATGCTCGGCAGTCCAAGCATGTTCAGCAACCGCTGAGCCCTCGAGGCGCTTGCGCTGAACATCACTGCGATGTTCACACATGCGTTCCTCGACAGGTCTACCAGTCTCACCAATGTGAACCTTATCACAGGTTGAACACAGGATCTTGTAGACAACTCCATCGCACCTGTCATGTAGAACTGGGTCCTTTGGGTGGACAAGTTGGTTGCGAATGGTGCTATTGAACTTAAATATGACGCGAATATGCTACCGACATACGGGAGAACTACGGTAGACTTAAAACGAGCGAGTTCCTCGGATATGATACATGAATTGGATACCATCACTACCATCATCATTATCATCATAATTTTTGTCGTTTGCATTATCATCACCATTATCAATATCACCGGCATCATTGACATCATCATCATCATCATAACCAGGAACCTCATGATTTTCGTCATCATTTCGTCCTTTTCAAACAGTACTTACTGTTACCAATCTCTTCTCCGCTATAGACCATGGTATCAACACATATCAGTCTAATAAAAGATAAAAAGCTTACCTTTGAGTGGCTCTGAAGAAGTGACTGCTTAGGTTCCTGGGAATTGTTCAATCCTCTCACTTCCACATCATGTGGTGATGCCAGGTCCTGGAGCTTGAACAGCATGTTTTTCAGTGACTCAAGCGGACCTCCTGAGGTTGGGTTTTCGGAGGATGGACTCACCTGTAGTGGTTACAAAAAATGATTTTAAAATTTTACGTCAAACCATGTTATATAGTTTTGTTCTATCCAAAGAAACTGGCATATGACATCATCATCATCCATGCATATGATATTCTTTTCAAGGTATCAGTTTGAGAAGAAGTGGCGCTTCAGATATTTGATTGATTTACGACCTGCAGTAAAACTATTCACATCATATTTATACAGCTTTTCAATAAGAATTATGAGTATTGTTACTGCAAACTTTGTTTGATATAATCATCTGATTTTTCTGCTTTTAATCAACAAAAAAATATTACTGGCTCAGACCCCCTCCTTAACTCATTCCATATTTTCTTCGCGTCAATGAACATCTGTTGGCTTGTTTCCTTCGCACTTTTGCACAGCTTCGCTTGTGTACACGCACACTCCCTAAATAATGCAACACACAGAGGGTTTACAGGTGAACGCACAAAGAGTTAATAAAAGTAGAATGGATTAACATAAAGAATAGACCAATAGTAAGGCTTCGATTTTAATATGCCTCTTATCTGGGACACAAACCTTTGTCAATCATCTGTAATCGTCAGGTCAATTCATGTTTGCTCATATTGTAATGGCCATTTTAGTTTTATTGTTCTTTTTTTTGTATTTTTTCAATGACATTTGGTTTCAATAGATTTAAAGATGTTTGTGATTTTGTTTGTACTGGAAAGGTTAACCGGAAGAAGATTTCCAAATACCAATTGCACGAAATCAGCATTGCCACACCTTGCGACATGCTCTTTGATCAATTTTTTTGAGAAAGTCTTGTTCTATCCCTCAGAAGTATTAGAATACATATAAAATATTGAGATTCTGAATACTGATATTAGTAGGAAAATCAGGAAAATCACAAAATGCAAGATTTCTCATCAGAAGGAACACCAAATCAGCTAAAAGTAATAATGAACTGGGAATAATCAGAGCAATCACAACATCCTCTACAATTTGAAACAAATTTGTTCATTGTAACTGGTAAAAAACTGGGGGCCATTTCATAAAAATTAGTCAGTGCGACAAGAGGTGATTTTACGACAGTTGCTGTAACAACAGTCAGCGGCAGTAGTTTTAAGCCAATCAGAATCAAGGATTACACTGGATTTGTCGCCGCTAACTAATTTTGTTGCTGACAAAGTTTCATGAAATGGCCTCCAGACATAATGGTCCGTATTCCGATGTCAGGTCTAACTTAAACTAGAGTTTAAATTTGTGCTTTAAGTATGGGAAGCCAAAATAGGCTTGAATCTATTACAGTCGATGCTTAATTTACCAGCACATTTGGCACTCATAGTATTTAAAATTGTCTAGGAATAAAAACTTCAATAGTTTTCTACATTATTAGATCATGGGAAAAGAGAGCAGTTTACATAAGAATTATACATTGTAAATAAAGTTTTGGCACTTTTGGCTACCCATACTTAAACCACAGATTTAGACCAGGGTTAACTTAAACCTCGCTATCTGAATACGGGCCCAAATGTTTAGTATGCACATGAGATCTTAGAACAAGAATCAGGTAGATTTATTTGTCAAAATGCGTATTTAGAAAGCTACTACGACTTATTTCCTAAACGGATCGTAAGCTGTTCATAAGCCTTGAGGAGAGCTGAAGATGTTGAAAGACTCACCATTCCAGAAGATTCGATGCAGTCATCCAGAAACTGGTCCAGAATCCTCTGAGTTGCAGGATCTCTGGGTGACTCTTCATCACCTTGTAATCTAACCATTAACAAATATGAAGAATAATATTAAAAACATCTTGAGAAAAACAAATATCTGTGTCTACATGGATTTGATGCAGACATTTAAACAACCTACTAAAAATATTTAACCCAGCCCTTATCATTCCATGAAATGCATATAGCATGTGGGCATATTATATGCAAATATTTACATAGCACACAAAGGGCTACAATATGTGAATCTATATTCACTCATTCTGTAGCTGATAATTTTTGCAAATTATACATTTAAGAACACCAAAATATTATAGAAAATCAATATTAAAATGCTAATGATAAACCTTTCAATGGAAGGCCAATACCTATCTAAATCATAGGTTTGTATCAAAAGAGTTTGAATATGAACGAAGCCATTATAAACATGGCTTTATAATGTCTTTTTTTCTACACACAGTTTATGTCAGTCCCTCTGACATTAGCAAAGCTTCATTAAAGTTTGTTTAATTATCAAGACATCTTACCCCTTTCTCCCTCTCATCATGAACTCTTGGTCTCCAGCCAGGAGTTCCTCTGTATCTGAGCTTTCTGGAGTGTGGACATGCTGCTCTAAGAGACTGGACATGTTAAGACTAGCGCTCGTGTTTTCCATGATCCGGTTGGCTCGTCGAAGCATTGCATTCGCTCTAGCAGTTTCTGGGAAAGGAGAGGGATGTTGAGAATTAATACTTGCAGATATTTTTATCTCCAGTAGATAACACTAGAGAATTACAGGTGTACTGATTAAAATGTGCATTCAGGGACTTTCTACATTGGGAATGATTCATAATCATTCATATTTTACTTCTAGTTATAATACAAACTAGTGGATTGCTCTTAAAAAGCTCTAATAGTTCATAATGTGAAACAAAAAAGGGTGAATTGTGAGCCTCATATGCATGAACAACTTGAAGGCTGACTATTTTATGGCATCACCTATAAAAAGAATTGCAGTCTCTTCAAGCATTTTTATTCATAATCACACAATACAAATAATTTGATTTCAGAATAAACATAAGTTGTCGAGGTGAAGAAAATATGTTCCATGATCACTTTCACTTTATAGAGCAACAGATCTCTCAACTTTACATACTCCAAATTCAGGAATTGAGAAATAATCATCATTGTCTTGTGAATAAAAAAAAAAATGTTAAAAAAGTGTTTTTCACTTGGTTTCTAATTCTTTTAATATCAAGATGAAACTGCTTACCTCCAACGGTAGATTCGCTGACATGATCTGAGATGAGAGGTGGCACTCCTGACCTTCCATTTGTAAGATCCTCTGTATTCAACGTCATCGATGAAACAGAACTCAGTGTCGATGCTAGCTCATCTTCTCTCAGAGTGCCATTGGTGTCGTTATTTCTAATCGGGGAAAGTTTATTTGACTGAGCGTAGGCAGGAGGCAGCACAGATAAATCTGGGAAAGGCATATCTCTATCAACTCCGAAAGGAGAGGAGTAGACAAGACTGTCAGTGGTGATGCTGTCATCAAGTGCTGGTTTTCTGGAATGCTTGACATGGCTGTTTCTCACTGCCTTGGAAGAGTTTGGATGATGCCCTTGCGTAGTGGTTTTAGATGATGGCAAGTTTGCATGGGTGGATGGTGTAGTTCTGGTTGTTCGTGTAGGCTTTCTGGAATTCCGCACTTGGGGTTTAAGATTGCTTTGTCTCATTAAATGAAGACGATGTTGGATTGTTTGAGATGATAATGTTGGAACTGCCTCCCCATATGGAGACTCGTTGATGAGGTCTTCTGTGCTAGCACTCTGTGTTCTTTGATGAAGGCTTTGCCTACTTGCCTGATCTTTGGTAAAGTCTAAATTTGAGGATGTTAGTCCTCTTCTTCCATTTTTGCCATTTACATTACCTTTGATGTGACCAATCTTTGAATGAGTGTGATGAGACGTAGCCTTGGTATGACCAAAGTCTGACCGATGACTAGCCACCTTGGACAGTCCTCGCCTCTGTGGATGAGCAGAGGCTCTTTTGCTGTGATTAGTGATTGGGTCACCTCTACTGGTAATTCTATGATCTCTCGTGGACTGGTTTTGTTTCATGTAATCCCCAAGTAATCTCAATGATCCTGGTAGAGTGTCAACTGTGGTATCTAACTCCTCAACCCAAGTAGGTGGCGCCCTCTTTGCTGACATGACAGACATTGCCCGTTCTTCTGACTGACCTTGCAAAGACTGGGCATGCATCCTGTGCCCTAGGTCGGCCAACAACCTTGATGTGCCGCCATTCTCATCCTGATTTACAGATCCTTGATGCGCTGAGCCATGCCCATCCATAGTCAACAGACTGTCCACATACAGGTTATCAAGCCTCTTCTGGCTTGCTAAAGAGTTGTCCAGGTCAGAGACCCAAGCGGGAATAGGTCTTCCATCACCCCTGGAAGGCACTGATCTCCTTGGCTCATGAATCCTGTCGTACACGGAATGCTTTGGTGATGGCACGCCACCATATGATGCTTGCATAGGCATGGAGCTGTTTCCAGAACTATGTGATATTTCATTCTTCGACTGGTTTCTTGTGGAATGAATTGGCCTTGATGAAGCATTTCTTCTGCCCATGGTCCCCATATGCCTCTGCTTGGCAAAGCTAGATGAAACTGGAATATGAACTGAATCTATGCTCTTTGATCTTCTCAGTGATGAAACACGATTATTGTGTGTATTCCCATCTCTCTGCTTGAGAATTACCATGTATGGATTAGCTAACAAGAGAGCATCTGTCGATGTACTGATTTCACTTGCCAAATCTGAAAACTTCTCCTGAGTAGCCAAATCATCAAAGGATAAAGTGCTTTCAGAACCTAGTTGTTTTGAGGTTGCAATGATCGTAGATGCTGCAGAGCAAACATTCAAAAGAAGATGGTGAGGAAATGAAAAACAAACAAAATGACAGATTAAATAAATCATACAACATCACTCAGCATGGATGAATTTGCGAAGAAAAACACTAATACAAAATCTTTAATCGTACAATAAAATAAAGAAATATTTTGCCTAGAAATATTAAATATTTTACACATAAAAAATAATATCCTAATCCTGGTATTCTGATGAATTATGTTTGATTGAACAATAAAAAATAGACCCTTTTTATATGTCTATCAATAAAATCGTCCTCAGATTTGTTACATCTACAAGCAAAAACCATCAAAATTCTACAAAACCAGCTTACAGTGTACTAATAATTTCATGATTTTCAGTATATATTTAGTGCTGACTGATACCAACACTTTATTCTTTTCATTCTTACGTCAAGCTAACTTGAGCATCATAGTGGACTCAGCCTCCAACAAGAATTAAAGAAATCATTAACATTCTACCCATATTGCTAGCATAGCATTACGCATACCTTTCCCCTGCTCCAAGTCTGCCCTCATTATCTGCTCATATGAGTCATCAATCAGCTTGCGGATGTTGAAACGGTGCAACTCTTCCTTCGTGTCTCGTACACCTGTGTCCAGACTTCGCTTGACAGTCTTTTGAAGTGATGTCTTGGGAAGCAGGAGGTCACTCACAGTTCTCTGTGGATGGAGATGATTACTTAATACAATATTTGTACTCTGTTACTTAACTGCCAGATTAAAGGCAATGACAATCAACATCAAGAATCAAAATAAAATTCAGTTGATTCAGCCATTGCAATATTTATCATTAAAAACCTTTGGCTAACAAAGGAATTAACTGCATTTTGTAAGTTAATCAGTCCTGATTGTTGCAAAATAAAATCAATTTAATTTATTTTAATAATTAGAAGCGTGCTCCTGCAAGCTTAAATTTCGTCAGCATTGCACAATTAATGGATAATCCTCTGTTGGGTGCTTGGATAAGTAGGGTTTGATCATTTTGCTGGCCCAAGCTATATGATTTCTGAGTACTGATTCATGGTAATTTGTTTTGGAAAATAGATGTTTACTGTATTATATAAAACATTATGATGTTCTTGGTAATCTCAGGAATCAAAATAATCGCATACATCTAAACCTATTTTTCAATGATTGAGCATTGTCATAGAATACCTTTAAAAGGGAATCCATCCAGGATGATGAAAGACAATTTTATAGATCAAATACAAATTTTGGCGAAACCAAATTGTTCTCTCACTATGACTGTTTTTAAATTCAAGTCAATCCATATGATAAGGATTCTTAACTTATTGATTTAGCCAATATCTAAATATTACTATGCCCCAGCATCAAATCCACATTTTTACTTGCACCATACAAGTTTTGGGTCACTATCTTCATGACATAAACTATCCATTTCATATATTCTGCAAAAAAATGTTCACAAATGAAGGAGGTAGACTACTCAATAACATACAGCAGAAAATTTTAGCTTTATAACTTTCCACTAGGAGTTATGACTGGTTTACAAGGCAATGACAATTAATATCAACCAGGCCTTGACTTTAGAGGGAACCCAGTATAAAATGGCTCCCTAAAACTGCGAGGGGCTCCTTAGAAAATCAGTTGGGGAGCCCAGCTGGCTCTCCAGCTTCTTTGACTTTTCACGAAATTACATGTTAAAACTGGGCATCCCAAGATTCATACAGGCTACCCCAAAAATAGTTAAGAAGCCCAACATGCTCCCTAAGAGAAAAGTAATGATCAAGCCCTGCTATCCTAAAAAAAAGTTCTAGGCTCACTTGATAGGAAGGTCTTGACTGGGAATCCTGGGAAGACTTCATACTCTCATAGTCCGAGATATAGTCCGACAGAGCTGCAGAGGCTGATGGATACTGCTTGTGTTGGTAAGTCATTACAGATGCTCGCCCAGTTAGACTCTGGGAGCTGCGCCAGATATCATCTTGATGGGATGACCCAACGTCTGGCTGGGTAATAGGGAGACTCCTGCTCATTGGTATGGACTGGTAGGACTTGGCTGGCCATTGTGTGGTGACGGACTGCCCAATAGGTCGCCTGATTAGGTCACTCTTGGTAAATCTTGTGCCGCCCTCCATTATTCAAATCCTATTAACCATTGTACGAGGCATTGTGGGCATTAAAAATTCTGGAGATAAAGAGTACAATGAAATTATCTATAGATGAGTAAATAAGGCTTTCAAAAAACTATTAATCACAGAAAGAAGAAACTCTATAACTCCTACATACATATCTTTCGCTCTCTTTTCTTCCCCAAAAGGGGATACATGAAGCCATGGACTCAAGTGGCAAAGAGACTCTTTGGAGGGCTATGTTTAGTGTTTATTGTCCATTGGAAAGCCTATAAATTATACTGTCTTGTGATTACCGTCTGCACTGTCACCATTTTGTCCAGCTGTGCAGTCTCTCCACTCCACGTTCTCCCTCCATTTCAAACCACTCTCTCAGTAGAATAATACTATGATTTTAAATCTTGTCTGATCTTTGGCACGTCATCATATCTTTTCCAGCTCTTCTAAAATAAATGCTTTTATCTCTGTCCCTGTTTTAACAAAATACTTTCCATTCTAATTCTTACACTTTCTCCACCTTCTTCTTCTTCTTGTAAAGTACAGTCCACCATCTGGTGTATTGTCGTACTTGAAAATTATTGTTCTTCTCTTAACGAAGCAGGAGGCTCTGTACCTCCTGCTTGAAGAGTTTAGTAGATGCCGTGTTGGCTCTAGGGCTATGTTTATGTTTAGTGTTTCACCTCTTCTCAGTTTCTGAACCAAACTTTCAAAAGCTCCCTTCCAGAACTGACATCCCACTATTCCCTCCATCATCCCTCTCACCATCATGCTCTTATTTCGGCTGCACTATCGTATCCAGATTTCTCTCCCTTCTTCTCAATACCCTTCTAATTCTATAATCTTCTTCATCCTTTCCATAAATAACCATACGTAAATTAATACGTGTGGGGATGTTAAAAACTGATAATTCATAAACACAACTACCATATCAAAAACCCAGCTATATTTCACGGAGAAACAATAGAATAGACAAAAAATGTTACAGGGAGCTTTAAATATAATTATTATTGATTACAACTACACAAATAGTCAAAGTATGAGGATATATTACCAGTTTAATAATTGTTGACAGCCAAAACTTTCAATTTTTTGCCGTAAGGTGTCTCACAGGAATCAAAATCTAAACTAAAATTATAGATCGAAAAATTGATATATAGGGCCGGGGTTAGAAACGATTCCTGAAAATTATTCGTATCTATAACTAAGCATGTTTGGATATTTTTTGGGGCCACTCTTGGCGATGTTTGCACCCTTTTTACCTCAAATTTGGCGTCCTCTGGCTCTGATCGGCGTGGGGTCTGGGCTTCCAATTCCGAAAGGCCCCCTTCACCCACGGTGCGTGCATGATATGGTACACACTTTGCCACAGACCTATGATTAATAGGTACCGAAAGGTTTATTGAATCTGCAGGCCTCAGATATAGGACATTTTTCAAGATATGTCCTGACAAAGATTGAGCAAAGTTAGAGAAGAAAGATGAAGAACACGTAAAGACAATAAAACATTGCACTCTTTTCTCATTTACTCTGTATACAGGTATATGATCAGATAATTAAAGCATGGCCCGAGAAATATAAGGGCATTTTTTTCCCCACGAGGAAAGAGTATATCCCCTAGCCTAGGAGGAAGATTGATTCTCAGTGTGCCCTTTTTCTGGGTGAAAGTTGCCATTTTCCCTTTCTCAGACGAAACTTCTTTTTCCTTCTTACAAAACATATAAAGATAGTTAGCAAGCTATTTCTTTTGTAAAGTTGTATTGCCGTACTTAAAAGGGACATTTTGCCCCTATAATTCAAGATTACGTTTGCACCCTCTCAACTTATTTGCCCCCCCCCCCCCTGAAAATGGCCCTTGAACATGGTATTCGGAATGTGCCCCTCCTATTAATGACGCACGTGTGTATGTGTTTGCTAATAGGGTTTTGTGATAATGTTCTCTGGAAATGGATATAACTCCCTTGCCCAAGGGACAGCAAACAGGAAGGAGGGGTTCGAGGGCAGGGATAGTGCCCCCAAAATGAAAACGTTGAAAAATGTGCCTTTTTTAGTCAAACTTGCCCTTTTCTTAATGAAAAGAAACAACACAAATTAGTTTTGCTTATTCACAAGACATAGATTTACAAATTCTCTGGACAATGGGCTTTCTCATGCCGAAGAGACATCAAGCGGGAAGTGAGGACGGCACCCCCATGCGAGCCATACTGAATGCGAACCATAGTGAAACAAGTGAGCAAAAAGCCGTCATTCTTCTTATAAAACGCATCTCAATTCATTGCATATTAAAACGGAAAAAGGCAACCTGTTCCCGAAACAATGTTAGATTGTGAAATACACCAGTGTGTAGAGAATTTATCATAGTACAAATTAAAGGCCGAACGAGATTAAAACCCGGGGTAAATTAAAAGAAACATTGGATTGTTTTGGAGTATTATAACGTAGTACACAGTGCCGCGTTTCACCGCTCGAGCAGGATACACCGAATTTTTCCATATGAAGAAACAGATCACAAATAATCTTTANCCCCCCCCCCCCAACAAAATCCCAACATATGAGAAATGCCCCTTTTTAGTGTTGCCTCTTTTTTGGACAAAATATACAAAACAATATCTTTGCTCATCTACAAGAGAACCAATTTGTCTTGAAATGGGTTATTCTAATGCCCGGGGAGGGGGCAGCATACATTGGGCGGGGGCTAGAGACAGGAAGCAATTGCCTCCCAAATTTCCTATCATGAGGAAATATGCTCTTTTTCTGATTCAAAGTTGCCTTTCTTTCGGAGTCAAAAGAATCGGAACACAATTAAATTTCTCTTTATCACATTATTGTGAATTTTCAAATAAGAGGCACTTCCACTCCCTACAGCTGCCAGAAAAACAGAAAAACGCATTTTAGAATCTTCTGCAGGCGCGCAACTAGGGGGGGGGGGCTATGGGGGCGCCAAAATTTGTTGACTAAATGCGCTTATAAGGGGGCGCCAAAGGGGCAGGGGCGGCAAAATTTGTGCTCAGCACCCCGGGGGCACTAAGGAGGGCGCCAAATTTGAGCTGATGACCTTTTTTTTTTTTTTTTTTTTTTTTTTTTTTTTTTTTTTTCAGCTCAGCCGGGAGGGGAGGGGGCGCCAATTTTTGCTCAGCCCCCCGGGGGGCGCCAAATTTGAGGTAAGGAAATTTTTTATTTTGGTTGTCAGCTTAGCGGGGATGGGCGGGGGCGCCAAATTTGGGCTCAGCCCCCCGGGTATGAAAATCCTGGGTGCGCGCCTGTTCTGCTTCAAAATCAAACATTTTCTGGGGCAGCTCCCAAAACCTCCCACTGTGGCTTTGGGCCCAATGTGCGCCTCCAGCTCCTACAGATGCCAACAAAAAAAAAACCCAACGCATTTTGGAATCGTAAAATAAAAAAAAAAGTTCTGGGGTAGCTCCACAAACCCGCCCTCCGATGGGGCTTTGGACCCGGTTTGGGGCTCAATACATCCATTAGACCCCTTTGGAAACCAGCCATATGCTGAACAGGGCTCTCCAACCCGTAGATGGTGAAATATATTTTATAAACGAAAATGGATGTGTGTTGTTTTTTTTTGGGGGGGGGGGGCTCTACCAAAATACATTTTTGTAAAACAAATTAATTAATTAATTAATTAATAAAAAAAACATTATTCATTTTTCACTCAATCATTATGGAAAAACAAAAAAGTGGGTTCTCATAGACGCAGGCAGATCAAGGGGCTGAAACTCTTGATTTCTCAATAAGGGCAATTGCTCTAAAAAAAAAAAAAAAAAAAAAAAAAAAAATAGGCTACTGAAAATGAGTATCGTTTTCTAATTTACCTTTGGCGCTCCATAGCTCCTTGTTGTTGGTGAGGAAAAAGTTTGGGATAATTTCATGATTAATCTTCCAAAATAGCAGTATTCTAAGAGCTCGGTGAGC
>BQKZ01004904.1:32242-43046 GCA_036244855.1 Temnopleurus reevesii | reverse complement strand
GACTGTGTCTGTAGTGTTGCCTTTGGTACGGAAGTGATTCTGACTGAGCTGAGACGTGTAAAGTTAAGTAAAACAATGCAACATCACTAAGTTATCCCATCACATTGTGCTTAAGTGTTTGAAACAACTGCATAAACGTGAGTATTCCTGTGATAAAAAAATGTTTGTTAATGTTTCAAACTAAATTGTGCATTTTTTTTCCTATTCCTGATTTCACTTTACACCTTCAGCTAATCTGAAGAGCTTTGAATCAATCCTTCATCTTTCTCCTGCTGATCTTGGGCGCTGCACTAAGTTGTCGACCAGGGATGTATCCTCTCTTCTCAGAGCGGTATCAGAGCAAGTTTACCAAATAAACAACACCACAGGTAGATATTTTATAGGGATAATCATATATTTTTTATTTAGAACTTTGAAAATATTTTTCTCTTTCATTACACAAAGGATTTCTATTCAAAATATTCAATATCATTCAATTCAGAGAGTGTTTTGTGTAAATGCCCCTCCACATGAAAGTACTTATTTGAATTAAATAAAAGGATATTCTTGTTGTTGTTGCTTTGTTGTTGCTTTGTTGTTGCTTTATTGTTGCTTTGTTGTTGTCCATTGATATTTGATTGATATTTGATCCCCATTTTACATTAAATAATTTTTTTAAAGATAAGTTAAGTTGGTTATTTCTAAGTCAATAGAATGTTATGTCTGTTGTATTGATTTCTTTTTCCTATTATGTGATGAGAAGATAATCACAATTAATAGATCAAGTTGTACTGTAAGCTCTTTCAAATATCCTTGTTAAAATCCAACTACATTTAGTACCATTATGGAGTATGGAATATATTTGTCTGTTTTCCTGTTATTTTCTCTTTCTACATGTTCTCACTTTCTTCCCTGCTACCTTAATCTATCACATAGTTGTCCCCCCCCCCACACTCCCACCTCTCTCTCTTAAGGTGTTCATCCATCCCATGGGTGAATCTCACGGTGGCCTTGAGAATTAGAGATCTCTCCCATGGTCGACTGTTCGCACAGGAGGGAAATTTCACCCGGGAGACAGGAGATTTTGCAGTTTGAACATGTATTGGGTCAATGTAAACCATCTGTAATGTATCGCCAGCAGGGAGTTGATGGTTATCGATGAAGGTCGCTCTCCAGCAAAACAAAAACTTCTGCACATTTCACCGTGAGAAGGCCATCTCACGATAAGAGATTCTGGCAGCATTGTCACACAAACTGAGGCAGGGGATTCCCTTCTCACTGAACTGTGTTTCTTTCATCCTCTCGCTTAATCACTATCTGTATTTCTCCTCATCTTATTCACTTCCTACTCCCTACAGCCCTGAGCATCTTCAAGCAAAGCCACCAGGACAACCAGACAAAGCCATCTCATCTTACCAGTGGCTGTCCAATCCTTGATGACTTCCTCCACGGGGGAATTCTCGTGAAGGGCATCACAGAGATCGCAGGACAGAGCGCTGCAGGAAAAACACAGCTATGCCTCCAGTTATGTCTAACAGCACAGCTACCTGTCCAGCAAGGCGGACTAGCTAACGGTGAGCAAATGTGCAGTCAAATTTATCTTTGGTGGTCATGCATTTCAATAACAAGAATGGCCTCTGTAGACAGGTGACTATGAAAGGCAGGTTTTATAATAACAATTTTCCATTTGAAGGAACGCAATGTACAGTCCAAGTCAGAATTTCCAGTTGCCTTCTATCCCAGTTCATCCAGTAAAAGATGTTCCAGACAAAAAAAGTGTAAAATGTCTTTACCCTCCTGTCAAACATGAGTCATTTTCTTATCGCTAATAAAGTAAACACTTTAATCAAGCTTCCTGTCTTCTTTTGGAAAAATCTTTCATGTGTTCCAATTAAATTTTGAGCATTTTATTTGGAAAAAAAATGATGATCATAGGGATTATATTTGACTGGTTTTGCTTTTCAGGTGTGGTATACATTTGCACTGAAGATGTGTTTCCAAGTAAAAGGCTACATCAACTGATCTCAGCATTCAACAGAAAGATTGGTCCAACTCTTGCCAAGCAGCTGTCATTGGGAGATCACATCTATGTCGAACATGTAGCAGAGAGGGTAAGTAATAGACTGTGGTGCATGAATTCTCAAACAAATGTATAGGGTGGCAGGCTAATGTTTGAGGACATCAGTTTGTCACTCCAAGTTTTGTGTAATAAAACATTTCTGCTACCACTGATACCATACACGGTTTGCCATTATCAGGTGTCATTCATAAACAGCAAGTACCTCTAGAACTGTGAATGATTCAGGAGTTTACCAAAGCTCTGAAAGTGGTGCACTCCTTGTAGTTGTGCTATGTTTGGGATCAAGTTTAAGCTTTAAAAGTAGATGAACAGGAGGTGATTGCACTTTTGTTCCTTTTAATAACTATGAATTCATTTACTCCTCCAGGAACAATTACGGCACTGGCGGGAGGAGCCTCTTGTTATGTTACTTTCAAGAGGTATGATGAGGCTAGCTGTTTGGGACTTCCTAGCCGCAATCTTTAGGAGTGAGTTTTGAGCTGAAGCATACCATAGAAACAAACGATAATATGTCTTTTATCTTTTCATTCTTACATCTTACAAGAAAATATCTCAAAGACCAGCTTTGGCACTGCCTTGAGAAGCACCTTCCTCTTCTGCTTTCAACAGGTATGGTTAAACCAGCCATAGTGAACTCCCTGGCAGTGATCTCCAATAGAGCTAGAGCAACTGTAAAAAAAAAAATAATAANTTCAAGAGGGATAATGAGGCTCACTGTTTAGGACTTCCTAGCCGCAATCTTTAGGTGTATGGTGAAGCTAGCTGTAGTGGACTCCTTAGCAGCAATCTTCAGAAGTGATTTTTAGTTGATATATACCATAAAAGGAACAAGAGAGCTAGACTAACTAAAAATAATCTATATACATAAATAGATTGTATTTTCATTCATCATTCTACAGGATCAGCTCTGGCACTGCCTGGAGAAACGCTTGCCCCTCCTGCTTTCAAGAGGTATGGTGAAGTTAGCGGTGGTAGACTCATTAGCAGCAATATTTAGAAGTGAGTTTGAACTGAGGGATACTGTAAGAAGAGCGAGAGAGCTTCAAAGAGTAGGAGCCCATCTACACAGGCTGAGCTGTCAGTACAATGCTGCTGTAGTTTGTGTGAATCAGGTAAGTTATTCAAACCATTACTTAAAGGGTATCTGAGGCCACCCAAACTAATTTGTTAGTGGGTAGTATACATAAAACCAATCCATGGAAACATTCTATGGCATTAAATGGGTGTTTAGTTTCCACAATACAGTCTAACCTCGTTATAACGAGGTTGTTGGGACCAGAGGAATTACCTCTTTATATTGAACCCTTGTTATAGCAGGGTCATAATACAATAAAATGCAAAGAGATGCAACCAGGAAATTAACTTGTTATAATGAGAGCTTGTTATATCAGTGCTCTTTACAACGAGGTTTGACTGTATTGAATTTTATTAACTGATCGATTCTCATGATAAATAGAAAGATAACTTGTACGAAGATGAGTCCAGAGAGTGAAACAATAGGACACACCAAAAAACGTGCATGCATTCTAAAAGGTTCACACGGAGCATAAGTCTGATGTATGGCGCCTAATTCGTTCTTGAACGAGCCATTTAATTACTTCATGACCGTTTGTACCGTTCACATCTCCGGTGTAACTAGTTTGTGTAACACTGGTTTCTGTTTAAGTAGTTTCTCTGTAGATGTGAAGATGTGAATCTGCCCCTACAAAAATGAAATTACTGACACCTTCATCTGATGTCCTCCCATTTCCAGGTCACAGCGAATATGAAAGCATCGCTAGATCCAACCGAATCAGAATCGATGCCTGCGCTCGGTCTCACGTGGTCCAACATCGTCAAGACCCGGTTGATGCTGAGCCGAACTCCTTACAGACTTCCTCCGTCTGACGCCACGGGTGATGACACTCAAAGAGGGATGGGGGAGGAAGACTCTAAGCATGAACTGAAGGCAGAAATTCCATTCAGGCAAATTGAGATTCTATTTGCACCTCACTTACCAAAAGAG
This sequence comes from Temnopleurus reevesii, assembly GCA_036244855.1. Taxonomy (NCBI): domain Eukaryota; kingdom Metazoa; phylum Echinodermata; class Echinoidea; order Temnopleuroida; family Temnopleuridae; genus Temnopleurus; species Temnopleurus reevesii. Next base: position 38,982 of record BQKZ01004904.1, on the reverse strand, counting down.
GTTTGTTACTACATTGTGGATGCGGATGGAGTGAAAGGACTTCAGTGAATCTCCTTGGATTTGAGGCCATAAATCACACAGTGTTGATCATTCCAAGTCATTAAAAGTTATTGCCAAGTTGTAGATCATGCGGATTTGCTCTCTATATGAAACTCATAGAGTGACGGAGGATGAAGACCGTAAGCGTGAATTGAAAGCAGAAATACCCGTCAGACAAATTGAGATACTATTTGCCCCTCATTTACCAAAGGAGATCGGGTGTGTTATTACATCGTGGATGCTGATGGAGTGAAAGGACTTCAGTGATTCTGCACGGATTTGAGGTTCCTAAAGTACCTGAATTGATGACCATAAATCACACAGTTTCGATCGTTTCAAGTCATGAAAAGATGTAGATCATGAGGATTTGCGCTCTTTAACCTCTACATCTATATGGCACTTACAGAGTTGGGTACTGTGGAGAGTGTAAACACAAACAAAAATAGAGATGCCTGTTTATAGACAGATTGAGATCTTATTTGCACCTCTTTTACTGTATAAGCTGACATTTTTGCATTGGTTTTATTTTCATGAATTTTTTAGGTAAAATTGTAAAAAACATGTAAAAAAAAACAACACGCCAAAGGTCAAACTGGTCTGAAATTGCGAAAATATTTGTATGCTAAAATATCGGCTTATACAGTACTTGAAGTGGCATGTTATTATATTGTGAAAGGAGATGACGTAGGAGGACTACTGTGATTCTAAACAGATAAAATTTGAGACTTTTTAAGTTCCTGAGCAGCTGAGCAGAAATGGTAAAAAAGTCANACGCCACAGGCGATGACATGCATAGAGGGATGGGGGAGGAAGACTCTAAGCATGAACTGAAGGCAGAAATTCCATTCAGGCAAATTGAGATTCTATTTGCACCTCACTTACCAAAAGAGGTTTGTTACTACATTGTGGATGCGGATGGAGTGAAAGGACTTCAGTGAATCTCCATGGATTTGAGGCCATAAATCACACAGTGTTCATCATTCCAACTCATTAAAAGTTATTGCCAAGTTGTAGATCATGCGGATTTGCTCTCTATATGAAACTCATAGAGTGACGGAGGATGAAGACTGTATGCATGAACTAAAAGCAGAGATACCTGTCAGACAAATTGAGATTCTATTTGCCCCTCATTTACCAAAGGAGGTGTGTTACTACATTGTGGATGCGGATGGAGTGAGAGGACTTCAGTGATTCTGCATGGATTTGAGGTTCCTAAAGTGCCTGAATTGCTGACCATAAATCACACAGTGTTCATCATCCCAACTCAAGGTCTTGCCAAGCTTTAGATCATGCGGATTTGCTTACTGTACTCTCTTCTTGTGTGAACACGAACAAAAAATAGAGATGCCTGTTAATAGACAAAATTGAGATTATATTTGTACCTCATTTACCAAAAGAGGTCTGTTATTAGTCGTGGATGCAAATAGAGTAAAGGGACTTCAGTGATTTTTCGTGGATCTGAGATTCTTGGATTGCTTAAATGGCTGACCATAAATCACACAGTTTTGATTATTACAACTCTTTGAAGATATTGCCAAGTAGTAGATCATGCAAATTTGCACTCTACATCATTATGACACTCACAGAATGAGGTCTGTGAAGAAGGTAAACACAAACAAAAATAGAGATGCCTGTTTATAGACAGATTGAGATCTTATTTGCACCTCTTTTACTGTATAAGCTGACATTTTTGCAATGGTTTTATTTTCATGAATTTTGAGGTTCAAAAACTTTCAAAACATGTAAAAAACAACACCCCAAATTGTCACACTGGTCTGAAATCGCGAAAATATTTGTATGCTAAAATATCGGCTTATACAGTACTTGCAGTGGCATGTTATTACATTGTGAAAGGAGATGACGTAGGAGGACTACAGTGATTCTAAACAGATAAAATTTGAGACTTTTTAAGTTCCTGAGCAGCTGAGCAGAAATGGTAAAAAAGTCAACAAATGCAACATGTGAAGAAATTGCCAATACCAGGAGTATGATGAATTGCACACCCAGCTGTCAACATCTTTCTGGCAGTTGGAATGTGGAATGGAAATTACAAACTTTGAACAGGAAGGTTCAAAAGGCAGGTTTACTAAGAGATGCAAATTTTATGCGTTCTCCCAATACAAAGGTTGTTCTTGACAACCAGAAAGTTTGCTTGCGGCTTGCCCAAAATAGCGACAAATAATGTATGCAAACTGGATTCAATGTACATGTATTTTAGTTCAATTGTTACTTTAAGGAATACCACACAACTACCTTCTTTAGTAAGAAACCTGTATAGATTTACATCTACTGTATTAGTAAACTGGCCTACTGAGAAAGGAGATGAGGAGAGGCCTGGTGAAAAGTTTACGGTCTTATCCATTCCTCTCACTATGAATATTAGAGACAAAGAATGTAGACAAAATATATAACTGTCATCCAACCCCCTTCACAGTGGTTCCTATAAAGACAGGAAAAATAGTCAACTGATAATCTGTATACCATTGAATATGTGTGCAGTACTTGTCCTACTGTTAAGAGGCCAAACAGCAAGAAGGAGATTCATTTTATATATTGGACCAAAATGTGTTTGGTACAATGAGATTTCTGTCCACTTATTCATCCGTTTTGTTCATAGTGTCATTTATCCAAAGAACTTAAAGGGGAATTACACCCATGAAATAAATCTGCTTATCTTAAAAGGTATAATATGTATCTAATGATTGGAATATGCGTTTCAATATATAAGTATTTGATTTAGAGCTAAATCACCATTTTCTGAGCCAAGTTATCGTCTGCTTACATTTGCTGAGGGCTGCCATTTTATTATTGGTACGAGAAAGTATGTTTATTCCCAAATAAAAAAATTCTTGATTGGTTATAAAAGAATTTAACATTTGAGAAAAAAATATTATATAAATCTGGACATATATTTTATTATTTGACAAAGGTCTAATGTCCCTTAAAAAGTCATTTTTGTGCATTGAAATTCTTTTTTCTTTGCATATATGACGTATAACATGGAGTAATGATGTATGACATGGTGAATAACATGAAGCTTCTTCAGGACAAAACGAATGAAAGAAAGGAATCTGTTTTATCGGTTGGCTATTTAAACCATTGTTTATGACTTTCTAAAGTGTTATACAATCAGATGAAGACCAGAACAAAAAGAAGAATCTGCGGTACAGGTTGGCCTTTTAAAGTCATGCATTCGTGAAATATAGGGTCATTGACTAAACGCTACGTTTTCACCTGTATTCAAACAATAGAATACAATACCTGGAAGGCTTGCTGAATAAAGGAAATTCCGTTATGCCAGGCAAGCTCACTGAAAGTAAATTTCTTTAGTATAAACGGATGATTTGAAAACTGAAGTATTTATCACAATGCTTACTAAAATATTGAAAATCTATCATGCATTTTTTCCAACATAACATATTTTATTCGCCAAAGATTGAACTATTTTAAGGTTTTATGAATATTTTCCTCGCCATTGAGAATGATGTCAATGGATATTGTCGAAATATCTGTTCTGAACAAAATGGCAGCCCCCTTGTAATGTGATAGCAGACGATAATCTGTTATAAAATATTGGGAAAGTTACGCTTGTCTGAATTCATTGTAGAGCTTGATCCAGTCCAAATACTAGTAGTATAGAAATGTGACACCTTTCTTATAGGTTCATATTATCCTCTAGGGGTTATTCTCCTTTAAAATGTGAGCAGAAGCGACAACAAAATTGATAAAGGTGAACAATTTCCATTTAAATCATTCACAATAGCTAGAGGCACCAAAATATACTTCCCTCACATTCTGAGGAGACATGTCGAACAGGTGTTGCACCTGGTCACTGAATAAACAGGAAAGCTGTACTTTCTTTTGTGTGCAAAATATGTTGTGAATGCCTGAATGATAATTGATTACTTTGTCCAATTCCTTCGTACCTCTTGCTCACAGTAATTAGTACTAACCATCAAGAATTTTTATTTGGTCAGATATTACATGATTATATGCGCGCACCCAGGATTTTGATACCCAGGGAGGGGGGGCTGACATCAAATTTTGCCCCCAGGGAGCTGAGCTGGGGCCTGTAACATAAAAGATGCATTTAATTATACTTACAATAAATATTGATCGTAAGTCTATGGCAAAACATGTACCATAGAGATACAATTGATTTTCAATTTATCGTATATCTTTTATGTTACAGGCCCCTGGGCTGGCAAGCAAAAAAAATAGGTCTTTACCTCAAATTTAGCGCTACTTAGGGGGCTGAGCTGAGCTGACAAGCAAAAAAAAGGGTCATCATCTTTTTGGCGCCCCCTTTACAGCAAATTTGGTGCCCATTTAGCATCAAATTTTGGTGGCCTTTTGATTCATAATGTAGCTATGCCTTTTATTTAGCTATTCTTATTCTTTGTTGCTGTTTACTCGATATAAAAGATTCATGTTAAGTGGTATTCCCTAAATTATGCAAACCTTGTTTTTTATTCATTTGAACTGTACTAATTTATGGTACAACTCTCTGTAAAGCTCCATTATTTGTTATGTTACAATGTATGTAAATTTCGAATTTGTGTATATATAAAAGGAATAAATCCTAGATTATATGGAAATATTGATTTGGCATTTGCCTGTTTGCTGTAAATTCTTATTAGGTAACGAATTATAGATAAAGCTGTCTGGAAGAGAAGGGTGAAATGAGTGGAGAAGAGAGAAAGTGAGTGAAAAATATGGCAAAGAAGATGGGAATGTAAAGGCTAATGAAGAGAGCAAGAGAGAGAGAGGGAGATTATCATAGAGAGACAATCTAGAAGTGATAAATCCATGATTATTCATTCATTTATTTATTCAAACAAATTCATTCAACATGACAAGGTCATTTAAACTGTTAAATTATGTATGCAAATTTTTGTAAATATAAAAGAAATAAATCCTAGATTATATGGAAATATTGATTTGGCATTTGCCCGTTTGCTGTAAATTCTTATTAGGTAATACATTATAGATAAAGCTTTTTGGAAGAGAAGGGTGAAATGAGTGGAGAAGGGAGAAAGTGAGTGAAAAATATGGCAAAGAAGATGGGAATGTAAAGGCTAATGAAGAGAGCAAGAGAGAGAGGGAAATTATCATAGAGAGACAATCTAGAAGTGATAAATCCATGATTATTCATTCATATAGTTATTCAAACAAATTTATTCAGCATCACAAGATCACTTCAAACTAAAAATTTATGTATTAAACACTCAAAGGCATAAACATTTCAAGCAATGCTGGAAGGGATATAAAATTTGATCCTTCGTAATGTCAAATATCATATTTCTTCATCCAAGGGATATAATTCATTAAAACTTTACAGCAATTAAATCATGTGAACGGACGAAGAGATACAGAATTTACAGGGGTGCAACAATTTTTTAACCCAAGTATTTCTATAGGTATTTATCTCTGGATAAATCGGGTTTCATTGAAACATGGATAATTTTGATGCATTGCTTTCGTCTTTGTAAACCCCCTTCCTCTCTAAAAAAAAAGATAAATATTTTGTCAGGGATTGATTACTTACAAATTTATCTCTGAATGAAAATGACTTTGTGCATCAATATAAAACCATAATGTAAGGTAGACTTTTCCTGGATCCTGCCTGATTAAATCGGTAATTTTTTACAAAAATCTGAATATTGCATGTGACAAAAATTTGAGATATGGCGTAATCGTAATATTGTCCCTTTCTAAAGAAAGAGTTAAAATCCATTTCAGACTTTTCCTTGTCTATTTTTCAAATCATAATAATGAAATAAGTAGGTGTATATTGATTATTTGATGGGAGCGAAACCCTTTTTGGTAATACGATCATCAATCTGTGTGACGAAATGCTCCCAAAACTGGGAGCAACTCTTGACAAATGCGACGTAGTTTGTGTATTTCCCCGCACAAAATGTTACAAATAAATGATAGGGGCAGATCCATAACCATGATAACACGATACATGTACATAGTCACTTCTAAATTTACAATTCATTTATTGACACTATTCCAACATGAAAATTATGCTCAATGATTAAATTTGTCTGAAGGATCATTTGGAAGATGTACTATAAGTATTTGTTTTTTGCTCATATACCAAAGTAGAAAAGTATTTCGGTAATGGTCATTACACTCTGATATCATAACTATCAAGCGTTACGTTTTTATCCACTTTTGCCGGTGTCGTAACACATTTGTTCAGGCCTAAAGCCAGTGTAATAATGCTGCAATTGTAGAGCGCTTAGGGAATTCTCATGAAGAGTTGATAAGCGCTATATTAAAAGCATGATTCATTATTATTATTATTCGGAGGAAAAGAGTCAATTTGCATTATGTTTACACACCGCATTAAATTTATTTTAAAGAATATAGATAAATGCACCCATTCCTCTTTAAGATTTTCCCTGCAGAAAAAAAATGTGTTAGGGGATTTATAGACAGAAGGGGGGAGATGAAATGTCTAGCCCCCCCCCCCCCCCCACAGGTGGCCAGCTGAGGTCCCGGCCGCATGCATGCTAATTCCCCTTTCAACAGTTTTTGCGCTATTTCCAGACCATCCATTTTTTGTGCTCGTTTTCTACCTAAAAGTTGTCATTCCCTTGTTTTGAAGTGCTCGAGTCTCGAAGAAGAAGAAGAAGAAGAACAGGCGCGCACCCAGGATTTTGATACCGGGGGGGGGGGGGGGGGGGGGG
>BQKZ01004904.1:12344-29556 GCA_036244855.1 Temnopleurus reevesii | reverse complement strand
TTCTCTCTCAATGCACAGTCTCTCTGTAATAATTTGGGGAGTTAGAGACCGTGCATTGAGCGAGATTGTGCGCGCGGGACTGGGCTCATTGTGCCACGCGGTAAATAAGCCCAGCCCCGCGCCGTGCACACTATCTCGCTCAAGAGAGACCGTGCACGCGGAGCTGGGCTCATGCAAAGAAATCAGAACATATATCTGTGTGCTCATGTAGTGTGCGGCACTATGAGCCTAGCCCTGCGCGCACGGTCTGGCTGCTCAATGCACGGTCTCTTCGGACATATCAGCACTTCGCACTCGAAATTGTCATCAAGCTTGCGAAGTGACGAAAAAAACTTCGATAAATTAACCTTTGGCCCAGAGCCGGATGTTTACAATGGAAGTCATTGGTCTTCATTGTCATTTAGATTGGACTGTCAACAACTATATGTGTATCTGTCTGCTATCAAAGAGGAAAAGACGATAAAATCCCGGTTTCTTAGTAAAGGTATGTCCGATACATAATCTTTTGTGTGGGAAAGGGAGGGTTGGAACCGCACGCAAGTTTGAAGCCATATAAAAATTTTATTTACGAATTAGAAAGTATGATTTTTGGGGATTTCAAACAAGTTATCCTGCTGCTACACAGGCGGTATAGCATCAACTGCATAGTTCTCTGGAGTAGTGACAATGTCCAAGAAATGTAAAAAACTATTCCAGAGAGCTATCAGAAGCTAAAAGGAACCACCCACTGGAATTGTCATGTTTCCATTGAATGAAGAAAAATCAAATGAACGTACTGAAAATTTTAGCAAAACGGAGAGCATGTTTGATAGTTAGGAATTTCTCAAATTTGACGATCCGTGCGATCTGCAACATTGACAGAATCTGTGACGTTAAATGCATGTATACAAGTATACTCAAGTGGAAAATCTACATTTTCTTTACTTTTTTTGAAAAAGAAGAAAATATTGATTTTTTTTTTTGCAGGTGACATTGATAGAAACATGATTGTGGACCCAAGATTCATAATTGTAAAATGAATGTCGAGGATGTCAAAAGCAAACCAAGAAGAAATATTGTTATATTAGAATGCTTGATATGAATCAAATTATGGACATAGTAAAGTACATGTAAAGTTACAGTGAAGTGTTTAGTGGTAAATTTGCAGAAATAGGTGTGAGGTAAAACACTTTGGGGTTCTGATATGAAATCTGAACTGTAAGTACAGTGAGAGAAATATAAAGGAATATGAATGCAATATATTTGATACAGATTAATGTCAAACAGCCATCTTTCCTGAGTTCATAATACTGTAGGCTGGTTTCCTAATATATTCAAGTTTATGTGTATTTCTTCCCAATAAATGTATACGTAGTTATGTGATATTCCTGAAACTGGACTACCGTACTTAGATCCAGTTTGCATGTATTGTTGCTATGTCTGGCAAGCCTTGTGCAAGCTTTGGGTTGTCAAAAACAACGTTTGTGTCAGAGGTACAGTACTTGTGCATAAAATTTCCATCTATTAGTTAACCTACCTAGATTGGCTTTTGATTTAGCATCACTGTTTTTACACTGCGATTGCGTCATACTGCAGTTGTAGCTCTGCAGCGCACTCATCATCATAATATCAATGTCTTGTGGGGAAATTCCCATCCCCATCCCAGCAGATGTGAACCATAGACATGAATATGTTACGAAGTGCTTATGGCTCATGCATGATTGCATGCCAATTGAGGTACCTGACACAATTTACTGGCCAATAAAGGAGGAGTCCCAATTTGAGGAGATGTGTTTTGAGAGATAGAATGGCACAAGTCTACATTTACATAGTGTTTTTCAGGGTACATGTACTAATAGGACTAAATTTGTTGACCAGGCTCCCATTCAAACACAAACTTTTAAGAGTTCCAGTTGATTTGGTTGTCTTTCCAATCGGACAGATTTTCTTTTTTACATTTGAAATACAAAGACAGATATCACCAATTTACTATGTATCCACTTAATAGTTTGAATAATTTAAAATGAATTGCTTTTTTATTTTTCAATGATAAAGGGTGTACTTTACTAAATACGTACATGTACTTGGTTACAGGTATACATTATCTTTGGATAAATTTTTATAATGTGTTTTATTTTCAACAGAATTAGTTACATGCGGTTTCTAGTATCTCTGGATTAAATAATTATAAAACTAAGAAGTGCAATGGTACAGGGTAGGGATTTGGTCACAAGGTCATGTGCTATCTTATCAGGGCTATACACGCCACCACTCGTAGAAATCGAACGAGAAGAGTGCTCGATAGGTTCATTCTGTCTTTCTTTCCTCCAGCTAATTGTTTAACTTCCTGTTTATGCATGCAATAAAGGCTGCAGCCTGTACCTGGCGAGGTGGAGATCGAAAGGTATACGTATTAATGCAGCCTTGCCGGTCGGTGTTGAAAATCAACTTTGCTTTGGAGATTGAATATCGCCAGAGGTCATGTGCAGCATTTGGAGATATATCGAAATGTACACACTACTGTTCAATTGCTTGGGCATACTGATGCAGTTCTTGGAAGAACCCAACATTCCTAGACAATGAAAGTGATGTCCAAATCTTTATGCAGTTGTGTACATGTGATTTTGGTTCCATATCCAACAAGCTTAATCCCTAATCCATTCTCAAGGCTCAAAATTGGATTTAATCAGGGTGTTTTTTTTTTTTATGAAGGGCACTTTTCCACTCAAGGCAAAAACAATAGAGAATAATAGGAAATCAAAAGCGGGCCCCATGGCAAATGTCTTGGGTGGCCTTAGGCTAATTCTGGGCCTTTATTCTTCATGATCCAATATCCATGTGTGCATACCAAAGATGTTACATATTGATAGATAATTTGAAATGCATAAACATCATAATGCATCACACCAATTAATGTAAAAAAAAAGAAAAAAGATATGGGTTTATGCAAAGAGAACCATCAATATCTAAATTTCAGAGACTTGTTATCTTGTCAGATGCCTGGATGCAGTCTGCTTCTGTTTGAAAATACCATGTTTTCCTGTTTTTGTGAATGTGCTGTTTAAATCAATAGAGCTGCCTACTTTTGTTCAGCTGTTTCATTATTATTAACATTTTAATTTTGCCTCGTGCATATTCTGGAATGGTTTGCATCTTGGGATCAATGCATGTCTCATTTACTATCCAGTATCAAGGCACGTACTGTGTTCCTCAGTTCTTGATGCATGGCAACTTATGAATTGGTTGTGTACTGTAGTCAGTAGTAAAAGTCAACCATGAACACAGGGACAACAATTATGGATGGCTACACATCGTTGATTTTGATAAACTTATGTGAAAAGGAGACATGCTACAATTAAGATTCATTCACTATTACTTCTGAAGAACAATACTTTGTACTCTACATTTGATCGGCAAACTTTTGTTATAAAAGCGACAATGTAGAGATCGCACAATGATACTCTGTTATTTTTAACCTGTCTTTTCGATAACTGAGACTCATTATCTCTCGATCTCTCATGCTATCGATTTTCTTTTATTATATTTTGATCAATATGGATCTGGAGCAAACTTTTAGAGATGAAATGTAATTACTGTCTACTTGCTTGATTTAGATCTTTCAAAAATGAATGTTACATCCATTTTAATTTAGTCAACTACATGTACATGTACCACTTTCATGTTTGACAATAGGGGCCAGGATGCTACAAGGAATTTTTCCACCCCGTGCGCAGTTGGGCAACCAAGTTTTTACATCACTTGCCCAAACATACTTTCGCTTTCCTAAAATTGATGGCTGATGCTCTCTGGACAATTAGTATAAAACTGTTATTTGCCCAATCTGGCAAGTGATAATTTCATTTAATTGCCCAACAACTAAATTTGGTTTCCCCGGGCATGCAGGCAAATGGATTTGTAGCACCATGCCCTGGCCTTAGCGCCAATTAAAACAAATTAATTATCTTACAATTATTACAAATTAGAATTCCCAAGCGAAAATATGAATTGTTATTGCCCTAAAATCATTCAAATGTGTAATGACAATCATAACAGTGCAAAAATAATAAAAGATGTGACCCTTTTGTTGGCAGGCTATTCATAGTGAAGTGTGACTCATCAGCTGGCATTGTATTATGCTCATTATATTGAATGTCAGCTGTGGTAGAGCCCACACTCTGTGCAAGTGTATTATTTTATGTACATACTGGACTGTCATACGTACCTGTTCCTGTAAATGGGTGTAGGCCTATACCTGTATTCTGCATTGAGCAATGTGTGCATGTATTAGTGCTGATTATTGCACTGTTCATGTACATGTAATGTACCATCATGCATAGGTTATCATGTCTGTGGTCATATGTATAGGAACAACATTATCAAGTTCTCCCTTCACAAGCACTAGAGAGAAATATTGTGTTTGATTATGCTTACTGCTGTAATTTATGCAATTGTAATTTATGCAATTCTATACATGTAAATGTTACAATTTCTCCTGGGGAGAGTTCTATTTTTACAGCAGTTACATATCCATTTAATTTACATAAATTTAAGTCTTCATAGTACATTATAGTACTAGTATGATACATAATTACATGTATCTATACGTGCCCAGCTCACACCTCTTATATTCAAGCCTCTTTCAGATATGTAGACTTATTTTGTCTTATGATACTGGTGTGTATTTATCAATTGTAAAAGATTTACATGTAACATGCACAAATTTATTGGTTTGCAGTTGATGTAGGAATGCTCTTTTATTTACTTGAATACCAAGATATCAGAAATGTATTTCAAGATAATTACATGTTCATGTAAATACTTAGGATTAGTCGACTTAGGATGATTATGTTTTTGTAACGTTTTTAACTCTGTGTGTAATCAACAATTTGCAAAATATATCTGATTCACTCTAGAAAGAATACTGTACTACAGGCAAGCTGTCTTCTATAGATCTGCTTTACATGTATGCCAAATGTGTACATATGGGCTGCATATTTATCTAGGTGCAAAAGCAAACGTTCTGTCAATATGTTTTCCTTGAAAGTCCTTTGTGAATTCTAAATTTGTATGCGTGGGATGATATTTTTGTCCTCATCACCTTTTTCGTATTTGGGCTCTTCCTGCAAGTGCATACATGTACTTGTATGTAGGCAGTGAAATTTCAGTCTTGTTATCTGTCAAAAAATTGACAGACCCGTTTTGTGTTTACATTTGCTTTGATTCAAGCTGCCTTGCTTCAATATGGACATGATCTTTGTTCATGACAACCATTTTGATGTTTTCATGTTTCATGTTCAAAATATATTATGCAGGGCATTTCATAGAGAAGTTGTTTTGATATGAACTGTACAATCATTTAAAAGTGTAGCTTGAAATTATATGATTTAGTTTCCTCCTTCCGCACCCCAACCCTCTCCCTCATTCTCTTTATCTTTCTGTCACGCATTCTTTTACATTAATTTGTCTTCTAAACTAAAGAATGGAACCTCAGAACAGTTTGAAGGATTTATCAAGATCAGGCCCCATTGCGTTAGCATGTGACTTATCCCTTTAAAAGCGAATATTTTACAGAAAGCAATGATCAGTATCTAATGAATCGCGATGAATCCTGATTTGATGTGGCAGGTGTGTTGTGCAGTTTATCATGTCGCGTCTATCAGAGCTGCGTATCATGCCTGCATCGCATTATCTATTGTCTATGCATCCGTCTGAAATGTCATCTTGAACATAATGTGGGACTGGGTGAGGGTTGTACCTATGACGTCCACAGCTCCATCAATCCAAGGATAAAGAGCCCTAATTCAAGTGCACACCGATCAAGTTTCAAAATGGCTGAACTACATGTACATGTACGTAGTCCTGTATAAAGAAAATTCCTCCCTGGAGTGTAAATTCTTCCCTGTCTTCGTCGATCAGATATTGTACACTGAAGTATAGATTTCTTAATGATTTGATGATTTACACCCTGTAGGCCTACATGTATCTCTGTCTATAGGGTCGTATACATATCTGTTTAAAGTTTCAGGCATCTTCATCCAGAACCAATGTTCTACCATTTCTAACTCTTCGATGAGTACCGTGTAGTTTACATTGAAATTTGTATCTCATTTATATTCTGGAATGGTTGGCATCTCTGGTGATTAGACAGCCAGGAAGAAACATGTGAAACCAGTTTATACTTTTGGCCCCCCCAAAAAAATATCCCATTTTCTTGTCTCTATTAGCTCTCTTCTCCATCATAATATTTTTTGTGCAGTGTTGAGCATTCTTTTCAAGTCTGAATGTTAATTTCCTTCCATTGTCAAAGCCAGAGATCACCTTTAAAACAGGAGCTAGAAGCTGTTTGCTTGCATTTGAAATTCAGCTGATATAACATGTCCTCAAGCAAGAGGCTAGATTTGAGGGTTCATGAATCCTATTCAGCATTGAATGTATGTTGGTGATTCAGATATAGCCAACCATTCCAAATTCAAAATTCCAAATTAGATATGAGGTGTATTTTCATATTTTTGTGCAGTTTTGAGCATTCTTTTCAAGTCTGAATATTCATTTCCTTTCATTGCCAAACCCAGATATCACCTTTAAAGCAGAAGCTGCTCGCTTGCATTTTAAATTCAGCTGATTAACCTTTCCTCAAGCAAGAGGCTAGATTTGAGGGTTCTTCTTATTCAGCATGGAATGTATGTTGGAGATTCAGATATAGCAAACCATTCCAAATTAGATAAGAGGTGTATTTTCATATTGTTGTGTAGTTTTGAGCATTCTTTCAAAGTCTTAAATGTTCATTTCCTTTCATTTCCAAAGCCAGATATCACCTTTAGCAGTTCAGCTGCTCGCTTGCATTTTAAATTCAGCTGATCAACCTATCCTCAAGCAAGAGGCTAGATTTGAGGGTTCATCTTATTCAGCATGGAATGTATGTTGGAGATTCAGATATAGCAAACCATTCCAAATTAGAAATGAGGTGTATTTTCATATTGTTGTGTAGTTTTGAGAATTCTTTCAAAGTCTTAAATGTTCGTTTCCTTTCATTGCCAAAGCCAGATATCACCTTTAAAGCAGAAGCTGCTTGCTCGCTTGCATTTGAAATTCAGCTGATATAACATGTCCTCAAGCAAGAGGCTAGATTTGAGGGTTCATGAATCCTATTCAGCATGGAATGCACATTGGTGATTAGACAGCCAGGGAATGTCTTCTCATAAATTACTTGGCTGTCGCGGCCGTAAGACATCATAAGAGATCATTGTAATTAACAGAAGAGATGTACGTCATATCCTATGTGAAGAAGGTTTATCACTTTTCAGTTTGCATGTACAGTGTACGTACACGTTGGATAGGGATGCTTAAAATGCTAGTTAATATTCGCCATCATACTTTTGTTAGTTGATATATTGCCTTCAGTATTGTAATGCTAATTAATATTTGATATCATACTTTTATTATTTAATATACTGAACAAATATCACCAATATTTCTGTGTCAATGCGTATTCGGAATGATTAATGCCAATAAAAAATTGTCAAGAGGAGAATAAAGAAGTTTGATAGAGATTAAATCGTATTATCACAGCCACAATCTAGAAAGTTGTTTTCACCCTAAAGCAAAATCTGAAAATAAGATGAGTTGGTAATTATTAAACATTATTTGGTGGTTGTCCATACATCGTCATATCACTCAATGATACATGTGTCAATGCTGGTATTAATGGAATTAATAACAAAAAATCAACCCATGTATATGTGTGTTGAATATACACTGTAGTGCGAGGCATGCAAAATAATGCATAGCTGGGAGGTGTTTCACCAAGATAAGAAAGACTTTATGCACGACTTTACGTTCGACTGGTATCAGTTCTTGCGCGTAATGGTTCACACTATTATGCGCATTCAGCGCAAGAACTGATACCAGTCGAACGTAAAGTCGTTCTTAAAGTCGTTCTTATCTTGGTGAAACACCTCCCTGGTGAATTCATGCCAACATATGCTGCAGATAAATGAGAAATGTAAAGTAAAAGAGATGTTTAAATGTTGAGAGAGAAAAATCATTTCTGAAATCAGTGTCACATAGATGTCCATTGAAATCCCTTTATTTGAGAGTTTCTGTGAAATTTCCTTCAATTATGAAGCGGATATCGTATCGCACATGACATCCTGGTTTCAGCTTACTTCTGTCAGCTATCACCGCGGTGTCATTTCCAATCCAGGCCAGGTAGAATCCAAGTGGAAGCTGCAATGGCCATGCAGATTCGTTATTCAATAATGCCTCTTTCTCTCGCACCTTTTCAGCTGCCTGGGGTTGCGTTTACACTTTGTAGTTGTGTTTACACATTGTAGTTTTGTATTTTCTTCTGTGTCTACGTTTATGCAATGAGTTTGCACATTGTGTGTACATGTAGATAGAGTACATTGTACATTAAATGAAGTTTCTTCCATGGCTATGTTTTTTAACACATTATGTTTATACATTATGTTCCTTCATACATTATGTTGTGTTTTATAGACGCCTTGTATTTGTTTTCTTTACACATTGTTTGTGACTTTCACACACTTTGTGTTTACACATTGTACATCTGATCGCCTTCCTTTTATTCTGTATAAATGGAAGCTGTCAAATTTGGATTATAAAAAATTCAGTGATATTTTATTGCTGGATTTTTTCCTACACAGTCAATCCTGTCTTAAGGCCCCAGCACACGAAACGGGGCACGGCATAACGGCACGGCATTACGGCACGGCATTTACGCAGTATCTTGGTTGTTATTGGCCAACTCGCTCCTCTGCACACAAAATTTTTAACAATTGGCCAATCACAGTGGAGTCATCGTGTAAAAAAACGTGCCGTGGTGCCGTGCCGTGTTTAGTGTGCTGGGGCCTTTAATGGTCAAACCTGTCTTAATGGCTACCTGTTTACAATGACAATCTGTCTACGATGGCAACCTAAATTGGTTCCCTCTCGAAATTGTGTCATTGAACCTGTCTCCTCAGGCCACCTGTCCAAAGTGGCCACTTTTTAAAATTTCCGGTGGGTGGCCATTGTAGGCAGGTTGACTGTACAAGCAACTTGAGGTTTGTGGCATTATTTTATCAGGCAAGCATGTACAATAATGTTAATGTGTACCATGTGGAAAATACTTGTGTACATTACATGTACATATATATGACAACTTGGAGGTTCTTATAAATGATAGTTTCGACTCCATAATGAACATCACATACTTTCTAATTCCTAGAATTTCACTTGCGAGTGACAGGCACATTTGTCATGTCAAATATGTGTTTACATTTATCCAAGGATTCATGTTGGGTTTGGAATGCAATTAATGGAAATGCTATTCACATGAAAGCAAAACTGAAGGTTAGAATAGTGTATTAAATGCAATGGGAATGTATACTCTGCACCAATCACTTCTCTGTCGTTAGAGGTGTTTGGGGTACCTTGGATAGATGGAGGGATGCTCATACTTTGTTGCCGGCGTTCTTGTACTGTAGTCTGAAGACCATTTATTGATTACTTGTAGGAGAGCACACTATATGTAGGTTAGTTCACACCATAAGATATTACGTATTTTATGCAGGAGCTCGGATAGCAGCTGCCTGACTATATCCATGCTATATGTATACGTAGGCAACCTGTACATTTTGTTGTGGTCACTATTATCACATCCCACAAGATCAAATTGTGCTCTGTAGAACCTGATTATAAAGGCTACTGTCTATAATGACACCTTTCTCTCTGATATGTGTGGCCATTATTGACAGGTTTGACTATATTTGTTTTAAAATTAGGTAGAGAATTAGACTGTAGATGTACATGTAGTAGATCATTTTATTTAGATGATTTGATAAATTAGTGATGGCCAAAGTAGAAGAAAATTAAAATATAAAAACACTAAATTTTTATTTGAGGGGGTTAGGTGGATAATTTGTATCCATTTATATGCTACCCTTGTTTTTCGGTTCTGCATTTCCCTGCTTTTGCTCCTCTCATTTTGCATGTTGGACTGTCACTTGAAATCCACCACAGAAGACGGCAGCATAGGCATGATTGCCAGGCTTTAGGGTATTCCTGCCACTCTACTGGCGCCAGTCCGGATTCTTTAATTTTCACCTGCAAGCTTATGAGCTTGTACAAGTATGGTGCTGTACTTCATGTCGAAATAAGTAATTGAGTGTAGATTGAATAGATATTTTGCTTTGTATGTTGGCAAATTTTAAGTGCATGTCTTCGTTAAAAAATCAAAGAGAACATTATTTCAATATGTGGAATTCATGTTTGTTGCTACATGTAGGTAGGACAAGATATAAAGTTAGCAATGCTGTACAGGATTTGTAAACACGCACTTTAAACGTACTCTCAATTGACCAGTGAATACAGAGTTTATTTTGGGCTAAACATGAATTAATTTGATGACATGAAAAATGTCTTTTATTGGAGTATATAGATGTTCTTTGATTTTTCTGGTAAAATCTGTCATCACTAGCAGTCTATTGTTTTTGTAGAGGTCTAGGGTGTAATTAATCCAGATTGTTTTAGTCAACATCCAATTAAAAAAACCCTTCAAACACTGATATCCCCCTCAAGCACTGATATCCCTCTGTGTGACATACATGTATATCAAATTAAAAACATGAATTAAATGATTAACTTCATTTACATTTTGCTTAGTATAGGGATTTTTTGGTCCAATTTTTTTTTAAACATACAAAACAATATTAATCACATTCAATGCAATTTCAATCTTTCTACACTTTACTGTAAAATGTACAATAGTTTGAATAGATCATATATATTTCTAAGATTTCAATCGACTTGGCTTGTGGTGAGAGACTTGTTCGTGTCCTTGCTTTCTTGAAGCGCATTATGAGTGTGAGTGCTGTTTCAATGAATGATATTGCTTTTTGAATGCTGTGAGTCACACATTCATACATTATGTACATTTGGGATTCATTCTATGAAAGAATGGATGTGTACTATAGTAGTACTTGTTGCCTAGAGTCGTAATTAAAAATACATGATAAACATGCTATTTGTATGTGTCCATTACAAAAGTTAGCCTTCGATATCAGGAAATTAGTTTTAAAGAAGTAGTAGATTTTGAGGGGATGTCCATGTTTTCCATCGGTGTAATGACAGAAAGTTTGTTGAACTCCAATTGTTTAATTTATTGATTATAGTACAGTGAAGAATGACATCAATCAATGTTTTAAAAATAAGCCTAAGAGTGTGGTACTATTGTACTTCATGTGAAGTGATATTAAATGAACATTGAAAATATATGCTTATTTTTATTTTATTTTTTTTTGGGGGGGGAGGGTGGTGGTAAGCTTAATTTTCCAGTATTTGGTGTTCTCAGATGTGTACATTTATAAACAGTGTATGAACATGAACAAAAAATTGCTTTCCATGATACATGTACTTAGAATGGTCTGCTACTCCACTTGTTTCACAAATATTATCAGATCCAGTCAAACCTGTCTATAGTGGCCACCCAAGGGAAACAGAAAAAGTGGCCATTGTAGACAGGTGACCTCTATTGACAGGTTACATGTATATCAGACACATTTCAGTCTGGAGGGAGACAATTAGGGTGGCCACTAGGGACAGGCGGCTGCTATAGACAGGTGGCCGCTAAGACAGGTTTGACTGTAATTCAACTGGCTTCTTTTATTTTGGCAATTGTTCGAGTAGATCTTTCAGTGCATAGATTACCTAGTTCATAGAGTTTACAGTTGTACACCTTCTAACAGTACACTCCACCCAATAACAAAATGAATCATTCATGGTAATTAGTATCACAATCCAGACACACCTTCTCCAGTAGACAAACCCTTAACGAGTGTACCTTGAAATTACAGTCTGTAGAAATAAACAACTTGCTTAGAACTGTAAGGCCTGTATTCTGATGTCAGGTTTAACTTAAACTAGAGTTTAAATCTGTGGTTTAAGTATGGAAAGCCAAAAGAGGCTTTAATCTATAACAATCGGTTTTTTAATTTCCCAGCACTTTTGGCACTCATGATATTAAAAACTGTCTTGGAATAAAAACTTGAATGGTTTTCTACATTATTAGAGCATGGGAAAAGAGAGCAGTGAATATAAGAATTAAACAGTTTAAATAAAGTTTTGGTCCTTTGGGTCATCCATACTTAAACCACAGATTTAGACTCGAGTTGAAGTTTAACCTGATTTCGGAATATTGCCCGAAGTGTCTAAATTTGTATTTTGCATTGACAGATATGGTATACCAAATGTTCCAGAATATGCATGAGGCCAAAATTAAAAAATGTGACAGCAAAGAAGACAAAATAACCACGCTCTTCACCATTTACTTTTTATAAAAGCCCCATTGAATTCTGAAAATATGTCTACCAGTACTTTGTACCTCAAGCATATTCTGGAATGGGTGGCATCTCTGCATCAATACCATGGAGATATATGCTAATCTTATGACATGACTATTTAGTACAAATACATGTATATACCAGTGTGTTTATAAACATGAGTAACGCTTGATCAAATCTGGAAGTACTGTATATAAGCCAACATTTATTTGTCCAAATTACCCTGCCGTTCGCAGTATGGTAGACGGGGGCCATATTTTGGAATAATCACAATAATAATAATCGCGATCAGAATCGCCAGACAATTGTGTCTGCACTACGAATTAGAGTGATCCCGATATCGATGTTTGGACATGAATGTCATGATCACGATAATTCGCCGTAGTGCGAACGTCCCTAATGTACTTGAGGATAAGATAGAGGGAGATTCAGGTTGAGAGGGGAGGGACAGTAGAACTTCATTGAACCTTGACCTTATTGCACAAATGCTAGTTCCTGTACATTGTGCAGCCAGGTTTTTATCAGTCCAAGTGCATTGAGAATATTACAATCATGTATTGGATCTTCCCTATAGCATTATTCATGGTTCACAGACTGTGTTAATACACCGTAGAATTCAGAGCTGAATGCCAAATTCTTTCAATAGACAGAGCTTACGATGTACAGTATACGTGATGTCTCTTCAAGAATGGTTGATGATCTCAAGATATATAAAATTCTTTAAATTTACAATGCAGCAAAGTGAAACATTTAGTCATACATTTACATGTACATGTATGTCAATATTAAAGTGAAATCCATTGCCTTACATTTGCTGTTTATTTGTATTCTTTTATGCAGGGCGCTACAAACCCACTTGCCCGCATGCTGGGGGCAACAAAATGTAGCTGTCGGACAATTAAATGAAACTGTTATTTGCCCAATAG
This sequence comes from Temnopleurus reevesii, assembly GCA_036244855.1. Taxonomy (NCBI): domain Eukaryota; kingdom Metazoa; phylum Echinodermata; class Echinoidea; order Temnopleuroida; family Temnopleuridae; genus Temnopleurus; species Temnopleurus reevesii. The sequence continues at coordinate 16,310 of BQKZ01004904.1, read as the reverse complement.
GGCAAGTACCAGTTTTATACTAGTTCTCCTCTATATGCAAATTGGCATTGGCCATCAATTTGGGGCAAGACAAACTTTGGTTCGGGCAACTGATTTGAAAACTTGGTTGCCCAATTAGGCAACTGGTGAAAAAAGTTCTTGTAGCACCCTGTTATGTTGTATCGGTTCTAAAGTTATTATCATTTTTCAATATAATTGATTTTGAAATTTGATATTCCGTCTGGATATGATAATTATGTAATATATGATAATATACTTCATTTATGTTCATGTTTTTTTTAGAATCATACTCTAGTGACCAGGGACCAATTTTTTATTCATCCTGTAGTCGCGATGTTTGTATCCTGTGTCCTGAACATTATGCTCCGGGATTGGGGTCACATAATTCGCGTCAGGTTGTAATGTCCAATCGCAGATTTCGCAACTGGGCCTGTAGCATGTGATCAACTTGTGATGAATTTCAAATCTTTGGTGCATGATATGCCATACATATAGACTTAATTTTTATATCAATTTTACAATTAATTGGAAATCTTTATGTCACGTGCCCTAGTCGCAAATTCATGGTGCACATGGCCTGCTTTTGTGTGTTTTTCAGAGCTTTCGTATAAATGCACCAAGGTTTTATAAACTTACCGCATCCGACTAAATGTACTAACATGAACAATCCATAAGAGACTATTGTCACATATTTATTGTGTACACGATATCCATTCTTTCGTAATAACATTCCCCTGACATGATATGTATCATATACACTACATGTAATGCAAATTTGAATAATGCATGATTCATCTCTACCTGTATCATGCGCTACGCTTTGTCAAGTGCGCTTGTAAATTGTGGTTAATGATTAAGTTTCAAAGTGCAAGCTTTGTAAAGAATCAATGGACAATATAATAACCTTTTCACTTCTCTCCTCTTACCAATATTGAATTGAGAAAAGTTTGCAATTTGTATGTCAAGTAGACTAGGGATATTGGACCAATTTTTTATGCCTCCGGTGGTGCCGGAGGCATAATGATTTTGGGTTGTCCATCCGTGCGTGCGTGCGTGCGTGCGTGCGTGCGTGTATGTGTCCGTCCGGACCTTGTTACCGCGATTAGTTCAGAACTGCTTGACGGATTTTGACCAAACTTGGCTCAAGTATGTATAAGCATGTGAGGATGAATTGAATAGATTTTGGGTTCAATGGGTCAAAGGTCAAGGTCACAGGGCCGAAAAAACTTTTAAAAATCACCCAAAATAGCTTGTTACCACAATAAGTTCAGAACTGTTGTACAGATTTTGACCAAACCTGGCTCAAGTATGTATAACATGTGAGGATGAAGTGATTGGATTAGATAGAAGGGGTAACAACTATTGCGAAAGGGACATTTTTCATGTCATGAATCTACAGCGGTGTTTCTAAAGAAATTTAAGGAAAGTGGCCTGTGTAAACAGATTCACTTGTTACACAGGTTCTAATAGTTTTTATTCAAGACAGTCTTATCTTTAATTGTTTTCCTGATTCGCCTTAATGTAGTATTTCATTGTAAAAAGAAAAGCTCTTGTTTTTAATAGCCAATATGAAGAGGTAGCAATATAGACAGGGTATCATATTTCATATTTGTCTACCAGTAGAACCTCTCTTACATATAGATTGCAATGTTGGCATTTTCTAGGTCAAAAACATGTTTAATGCTCCTACAAATGAGATATGCCGTTTACTGAAGGAAGGAAGGTAATAACCTTTATTTCCATGATACCCAGGCAGGTCATCATGCTTGTATTATGCGGGCTTACACTTCAAAACAAATTAAAAAGTAAATTAATTTAGATATGATTTGGTTCCACAGTTTATTGAAGATGTTTTGTAAATGACCAGGCTTTGAGGCCCAAGCGCATGAAATGATGTGGTCCAAAAGACCTGAGGTCAACTGAAATGCTTTTAATTATAATAGGTGGTAAAAAGCGTAAGACTCATGCCAAAGGCTTTAGACTTAGAAGATCTGTTTTGATTTGCGGCTTTTCACTTAAAGGTCTCCTGTCAAGAAATCTACAAAACTGTTAATGAATACTGTAGATTTAAACGTAAAGATCAGATTTGTGAGAGATGGCGCTAAAGATATTTAACTACTACATGTAAAGCAATACATCACCTCATTTCACATTAATTTCTACATCCTGACCATTACTAATCTATACCTTTAACCTCAAACTTCTCAGTGGAAGTGCATGTTCTTGTCAGCTGTGGGAGAGTGTCGATTTTTTCCTTCAAATCATAACCAATTTTTATCTCTTTTTTCTATTTGTGTGTTCAGGACTTTTTTTTAATGTGATTGGAGAGAAGAGATGTCCTTGGCAGTGTTTCACCAAGATAAGAAAGACTTTAAGAACGACTTTAAGATCGACTGGTATCCCTTCTTGTACATAATAATTCACACTAGTACGCGCATTCAGCGCAAGAATTGATACCAGTCGATCTTAAAGTCATGCGTAACTTTTAAGAACGATTTGGTGGAACACCGCCCAGGATGCCAAAATCTTTGAACAGAATCCTGTAGATATTAAACCTCGAACTTCTTAGTGCAAGTACATTACATGCACTTGTCAGTTGCTGGAGGGAGCTGTGTCTCATTTTTCATTGTTTTTCCTACAATCCTAATCTATTTGAATCCCTTTTACCTTTTTGTGTTTGTGCAGGACTCTTTTTTGATGTGATTGGAGAGAAGAGATGTCCAGGATGCCTAACCTGACAACAGTCCACGAGACTGGGTCCCACTCTCATGGACACGCCCATTCTCGAGTCAGCACGCGATCACATGTGAGTAATGCTCTAATGTTCTCTTCTATTGTGGGCGGTAATGAAGTTATGTGCCATTTTGAGCTTTATTTTTTTGTCTGCTATGGCTTAGTAAAATAATCGCATAGACTGGTCAAACGGGGTCCCACTCTCATGGACACGCCCATTCTCGAGTCAGCACGTGATCACATGTAAGTAACGCTATACCATTCTCTTCTGTCACAGGAAATTCCACATGGGCGGTAATGAAGTTATGTGCCATTTTGAGCTTCATTTTGTCTGTTATCAGGCAATAATTTTCCTAGTACCGCATCGCAATTTGCTATGCATTTTTCATTCATTCCGGTTTTATTGATAAAAAAATACTCATCAATAAGTCCGCAGACTAAAACACAGTTTAGCACGATTGCTACAGTGTACACAAAAACTATTTTGTTTAGCAACTATTTCACAGTTGACTGTACCGTAAAGTAATGTAAAATCTTTCCTAAAGATCTAAAACTGCTAATCTAATGTGAAAAGTAAGATTATTCCCTTGTCATAACTCGGTAACAGACTCTTAGAGACTGGTCAACCTCTTAAAATAAGTGTTACATGTAGCACATGGGAAGGCAGAAACATTTACATCATCTACGTGGATGGCTCCAAGGTATAAGGAATGGCGGTAATGGAATTACATCAGAGAATTTGCTGATCTTGGTAATTAAACAGTCCATCTGAAAAATTATATCGAGCATATTTCTGAAGAGAGATTTTCTAACTTTGTTGTACACTTCACAGATTCCAAGCAAACTATGCACAGTAAACGATGTCCGTGCAAGATTAGAGGCCCTTTTAAAAGTGTTGCTGAAAATTTCATGTGGAATAACCTTCATGAACATGTGGAGTCTAATAATGATCCAAATTTATAAGAATTCAATTGTATGTTTCATACAAAGATAGAGATGCCAACGATAGAAATTAGAATCTGAATCGCCAAATAGCTGATCATATTTTGCCTAGAAAAAGTAAGCAGAGTGAACATTACCATACCCTTGACTTTGGAAAAGATATTTGGTTTAGTTGTTTGGTGATTCATGCGTAATTTAAAAGGTTGGTATATCTGAATATGTCGTTATAGATGTCATTAAATTCAATGTCCTTACTGGAATATGGACCTAAGTGTCCTTCAGTGTATAAAC
>BQKZ01004903.1:31406-49323 GCA_036244855.1 Temnopleurus reevesii | reverse complement strand
AATTTTGACTAAGCTTTTTTAGTGTGTACGCGCATTTGAAAAATATTCGTCGAGCCAAATATGAGTCCAAAACGTGATTTTATGTACAAAGTCAATGCAAATTGTGTTTTTAGTCAATATTCATAAATCCTTGTCTATTTTGCATATTAATGCATGAACTGAATTTAAAATTCATTTTTTTATGCCTCTAATAATGTCACTAACAATTCCCATCGAAAAAACAATAGAAATAATAAAGTCGAAAAAACAAAGAAATACATAAGAAATTCACAAAAACAATAGCATACATAAGAAATAGATTTTGATTGTATTTTCTTTCTATGACAATGTGTCTGAAACATTACTATGAGTATCTAGACCAAAAATCAGCACATTTGGAGCTTCAGCAAGTGATCTATTGCTGTTTGTTAGAATTCATGCATAATTATGCATAATATAATTAATGCCTAATTAGCATAATGAGTAGATTTTCGAAAAATTTGACTATGCAATCTAAGAGCTAACATCGCGGGCTATGTGCATGCCAAGTTTTGGCGCGATTGCGCGGTCGACGGCGAAAATCAGAGGGGGTGGGCCAAATAAGCCCCCCCCCCAATGAACTGAGATGACTGAAATATCCCAATGGGATTAGGGTTAAACTAAGACTGTGTAAAAATATGAAGCATGCTTACAAGGAATATCAACAGGAGAAGATAAGGAAAAGGAAGCTATTGGAAAAAAAATGTTGGGATTGCCAGACACTCGGCATGTGCCCTAACTTCAAAGATCCAGTCCAAGAAAAAAACTGCTTGAAGCTGCTACATATTTGAAGGAGAAACACAACAAGAAGGTGTTAAAGGGGAACTTTTATGACACTCTGTATCATTATATATCGAAGATTACATATATCTTTACATAATAATTCCATTTTCCTGAACAAAATACGCCTCTTAGCATTTAAAAAAAATATTTTCCATCAACATTTTCATCTGGGTCAGAGAGCTATGCCCCGCCTCCCAGAAATACCCCCTCTAGGGCACATCTATTAACAAGCGGCGTCTGTGACGTCATATCCAGTCTTGCATCAAAACCACGGACTTAAACATGTAGGATTGTGCCCCTAATATTTCTCCTTCTTGTTCAATATCCTCCTCGAAATCCGAGTCAGGATATGAATAACTGTTTTCCTCAACTTCTGAAGAATCTACCACGTTCCGCATATAAACAAAAAATGTTAAAATCGCGGGTATAATTGGTGCCAAACAACATCATGAATGCATAGAATGACACATGCAAACGCCGGTTCTTGCTCATCAATGTCTGTATATGATGTCATGATGATTGACAGATCGAAGTCCCAACCCTCCGGATCCGCGCGGTTCGTTTTTGAGGGGCGTTCCAAGCAACCATAACAATTTTTTATTTTTCACCTCTATGAAATAGAACGAGATGAAAAAGGTGGTGAATATGGATGCATATTAAAAAGATTAATCAGAGAAAATCAATATACAGTGTCATAAAAGTTCCCCTTTATAAAAGGGAAACCCACCCCTGGAATTATCCTGCTCCCATGATATGAAGAAAAATCACATGAACAAAGTGTGAAAATTTGAGCAAAATCGGACGACCCGTTCAAAAGTTATGAATTTCCAAANAACAAGGCATCATCATACTACAAGGCAGCTATTCCTGCTAAGGTTCCTACCAAGGCCAACTCAGAACGCCGATACAACACAAATAGCCACTTCTACACAGCCCGAGTCAGATACGTCCTTGAGATGTCGGCAAAGATAGGGGAGAGGGCGATGATCTACTCAGCGGACAACAAACACAAGCCCCGCGTCGGTGATTACACGCTGGCCGTCGACCGCCGTATCCAACTCGGAAAATTCTTCCCTCACAGAGACGCACCTAACTATCAAGACCACGATTTCACGGTCCCTGGTTGCCTCCTCACCCCGTCAGGTTATCTCGAGATGAAACCAAATCAGGAGAATGAAGTTGACACACTTGGGAGAGAAAGATTCAGGTAACTATGCCAGATAAAAATTGTTAAATGATACCGCCAAATTGCTATGATAAAGAGCAAACATATTTTTAAAAAAACACACACAAAAAAAACGAAGAACGTAATCGAACAATAAATCAGAAAGAAGTCTGATTCATGAATATATATATGTATATTCAAACTAGATGAATTCCTCAAGAAAGGGGAGCAAAAAGCTTAAATTAGTGCGTAAAACAGTAAAACAAGCCAATTATAATGACGTACATACGTCATCATCACGTCATGTCACGGGACCTAAATTTGCAAACTTGAGAAACGTGAAACCCAGGCGAGCAAACTGTGTTTAGTTATTTTCTATGTTCCATTAAAAAATGCTTTGTTTGAACAAACACCATTTGACAAAAGCGTAGTATTATAGTATTTAAACGTCTGTCAGATATCAATAACTTTCTTATTTATTGTCTGATTCGTCCAAATTTTCTCCTTTTTTAAACTGTTTGTCAAATTTTTGCACTTTCAGTCAAAGCGAGATTTGTGTGTGTCTTTTTTCAAAAATAAAATTCCAAAGTTCATAGCTAGAAGATATCCCAATTTAAATGTGTAATTAACGCACAGCACGAATGGTTATAATTACCACTAACCATTCTTGGAAGATGGTATTGTGTATTTGTTTGTCAACTATATTGGCTTTTATTGTTCTTGGTCTGATATAATTATTGAATTAAACTTAAAGAATTGAAATAATATATATATATATATATGCAGCAATTATAACGATGACACAGAATTAGAATAGTTCTTAACTTTTCATGTTAGAGAGCGAAAGCAATATTTGTATGAAAAAGTCTTTAAAAAATGTAAAGCATTATCAACATTCATTATGTCAATAAAAGGAACCACTCTGTTTAGATTTATTTATGACATTCTAATTTGTGTAACTTTTCTTCTTTTTCTCTTTTTCTTCAGAATGCCGACGAGAGGCAAGTCAACCATTGTGCTGAGGAGTCCGCACTCGCCTATGAACATTGCTGCTCACATGAATGACTTGACCAACCACGTTGATATACCAGCTTCAGTAGCGCAAGGGAAGCGAGCCATGATCCTCCTTGTCGATGGTGGTCCGGACTTTAATGTCAATCACGGAATCAACGAACTGTACTTCGGGCGTTTTTTCCAAGATATGAAATTGGATAGCCTCATTGTCACATCGTATTGTCCGGGTGATTCGGCGCTTAATGCTGTGGAACACTTGTGGGCGCCCTGGACCAAAGCCCTCACCGGAGTTTATCTTCCTTCAACGCTAGAAGGAGAGGATCAGCCACCTGCTTACCAAACAGGAATTTCTCCGGAAGAGAGACGAAGAAAGGAACATGTGGTCTTCAACGAAGCTATGTGATGAATCAGGGACTCCTACTGGAGGAATTTGAAGTTTGGAGAGGGTGTTAACACAGTGGTTGAGCCCAGTGGAGTTGTGTCTGCACCGTACGGATCAAAGTATCAAGAAGACAAGCGCATCCTTGGAAGTTCCTTGAGGGAGTTCTTGCACCATGCTGGAGTCAGCCAGGAAGTGAATTTCATGTGCTAGCATATGGACAAGCGGATTGGCACGCTCACATGATTGGAGACATCAAGTAAGAATAGCTGTACAGTTTGCTAACATTACAAGAATTCATCATTGTCAGGTAGGAAGCCCAAGTGTGGAAAACCAGTGAGAAATCCGAGTGGATTTGAATGGAATAATAAATTACACCAAAATCAGCAAGAGTATCAATAACAATATATTTGACTTCATTCCTAGCCGAGATATTATTGTGTTTGATACTTCTAAGCCAACATAAGTATAATCTTCTAAAACCGATGCTTCCATCATTATGTCCTATTTGTTTCTGCATACTGACTCTTGGATCATCCCTTCAAAGTCCATGCGAACATAAATTTTCTCATGAGTGTATGTCCAAGTACTTTATCTACCATCAATCATCTGTTTTGCCTTGCCCTTTTTGTAAACAGAACATTCCTGCGCAATCTGTAACTTCCAGTCCAAGAGTATTATACATTCAACTGTCATCTATTTTGTATTGTATTTTACTTTGTTAAGCGCATAGGGACCCTTGTATTATGCGCTATATAAGCGTAAATTATTATAAACGTTACATGAGCTCCAGAGATTTGGTAATCACCTGTGTTCACAACAAATTGTGCGAGTACAAGATATATATATCAAACTATACAGCAGATGATCAGAAAGCGAAAACACGAACCTGATGATCATCTTCATACAAATCTTCATACAAAAGATGAACCCACCCCTGATGCCAAGGAAGTATAGCAAGATATTTATTGGCAGCAGCGACGAAATGGAGATAAGGAGGATCCAAGCAGTTAATACAATGGAATCAGAAGTAGATATTATCTTACTACGGGCGGAAGCACAGCAGAAAAACATTGCAGAATTGGTCAGGAATGTAGAAGACAAGATACAGCACTGTTCGACAAAAAGCCATGAAGAGGACAAAAAGGAATAGAGGTGCTTGTGTGACGAAATGCATAGAAGGGCTCTGACAACATGGAAAAAAAGCAAGACTAGTGGCACAAAATTGTTAAACCAATTAACGATCCAGAAAACAAAGCCAAGAAGAATGCATCAAACCAAGGGTCCTACTTCAGCCGCCAACCGAGGCCGGAACGTCACAGAGGTCTTGGACAGAAAGAGGTGCCCTTCCAACCGAAGCCGGAACGTCGCGGAGGTCCTGAACAGAGAGAGGTGCCCTTCCAACCGAGGCCGGAATGTCGCGGACGTACTGGACAGAGAGAGGTGCCCTTCCAACAGAGGCCGGAACCTCATGGAGGTCCTGGACAGAGAGAGGTGCCCTTCCAACAGAGGCCGGAACCTCATGGAGGTGCTGGACAGAGAGGTGCCCTTCCAACAGAGGCCAGAAAGTCGCGGAGATCCTGAAAAGAGAGAGGTGCCCTTCCAACCGAAGCCGGAACGTCACAGAGGTCCTGGACAGAGAGGGGTGCCCTTCCAATCAAGAGCATAGCGTCGGCAAGACCAGCACTACAACACTAGACGTGCCCCTCGAGATCTGGAAAGACAACGATATGTCCATTACCATTTCTATGGTGATGGAAGACAACAACCGAGCTATCGACGGACAGACGATTTCCATGAAAAACCGTTTTATCACAGGCCCCGTTCGTATGCAGATGTTGTAAGATGACCAGAAGGAGATGAGGGTGACGACAGAGAATGGAAGCAGGTGCATTACAAAAGGCACACTAATAACAAGTTTGAATATTTGAAAAACTATCTTGATCAACCTGTGTGCTGTCAAGAGATGAAATTAATGTTTTGGATAAAGGAGCCAAATTTACACCAGTTCTGTACCAAAAAGAGATAATAATGATCTGAAAAACGATGTTAATGATTTCTGCAGGAGATTGAGATTAAAGGAGTACTTTGAAGATAAGAATTTTAATGATGAAAGTATCGTTAAAGGCAAAAGTCACTTCACACCTGAGAAAAATAGAAATCATACTCTTGAGAAGTACATTGATTTTCTATCAAAATTGATTTTCTATCAAAATCGGATAGTCAACTTGTCTTTACAAGAATCTGAAGCACTAGCAAAATTGATAGAAAATGATGACATCGTGGTAAAACAAGCTGACATAAGAGGTGCCTTTGTTATTACGGAGAAAGATTTTTATATATCAAAAATGAATGACCAATTAAATAAAAAAAAGAAAAATTAACCCAGAATGAGGATAAAGAAGTGATGAAAAGAGTCAATAATTTAATAAGAAAATATGATGATATCTTCACAAAAAAAGAAAAGGACTAGCTACCTTACAAATTTTGAATACAAGACAAGTTATTTTTACGGTCTACCTGAGGTACACTATTTAGAGTGAGTGTATCAAAGAAAACGTTTTACAGCAGAAAAGCTCTTATAAGGCGACAACACAAACTGGATGATCATCTTCATCTCACAAGCGTCCACCTATCGACGCCCTTCCAATTCCCCTCTACAATATCAGAGTAGTAAGCCAGAGACATAGTAAGAAATTCAATGCAAAATCAATGGATTATAGGGTAAATTTCTGACCTGTTGGACAGCACGGTCCAATAATTGATATGATGCCTCATATGAGTGGTATGTTTGATGAGATTGTGAATGAGGTGATTGATGGTGCGAATGATAGGGATTTTTTTTAGAGTGGTGTTCAATGATTTGGAGTTGGAAAAACCTGTTAGTATGTCATTTTTTTGATGTGATCAATTAAATAATAGCGCGTTTTCAGCAAAACTTTCATCAGTCTTGCAGTCAAATGAAGATATTTCGTTAGAAGAAGCATTTGGAAGTTCTAAAGGAGCTTTTGAGTCGACTGCGCAAGGCTAATATGAAAGCGAGTGTTGTGTTTTGTGTTTCGTTAGAAAAGCCTGGAATGAAGGCTAGGAGTTGAAGTTCAATATGGCGTGAATAAAGTTTCATTCACGAAGTTTTCCATTATTTTGCGTTTGAATGTGGAAATACAACAAATTTGGCGACGAAGATGGCGGGGCTACAACCCCCAGCACCGTTTCTGCCCACAGCTGGGACACCTACTATCCCATGGGGGCAATGGAAGGAACTTTTTAACACGTATATGCTTGCTTCGGGGGCTTCCAAATTCAACGAGGATCGCCGGTGTGCACTACTACTGCACTGCATTGGGTCCGAGGGGCAGCGGATCTTTCGCACTCTGCCGCCGAGTACGAGCGATGCCGGAGATACCGGGGCGGCTGCCGATGGCATCTACAAAGAGACTGTTCAACGGCTTGATGCTCATTTTTCGCCCAAGATCAATGTTGTTGCTGAACGTTACCGTTTCAGACAGCGAGCTCAAGGTGAGCCCGTTGACGATTACATTAGTGCATTGCGTGCACTAGCTTCCACTTGCGAGTTTAGTAATTTGACTGATGAAATGATACGGGATCAATTGGTGGAAAAGACTAACTCGGACAAAGTTCGTGAACGTTTGTTGATGGAACATAAGCTTACGCTTGATTTGGCAATACATTTGGCCAGGCGGACTGAGTCTGCATTACGGGATGCCAGGAATTTGGCAGACGACTCGTCTCAATTTGCAGCTGGTGTTCAGGTTGTAAAGAAACAGTTCACTCGTCGAAAGCGAAACCAGGCGCGAACTCCTACACAGTCACACGTTAAGCTCAATTCTTCTTCCGTTTTGTGTTTTCGCTGTGGAGACAAGAGGCACAAAGCAAATGATACGAATTGCCCAGCGAAGGATGCTACCTGTAGGAGCTGTAACAAAAAGAGACATTTTGCCAAAGTTTGTCGGTCGCAGCCTGTTCGACAAATTTCAGAACGATGTGATGATGATGCTAGTGCGCATTCTTCGAATATATCGCATGTTCAAGTTCTTCACACTTCTTATGCGCCTACTTGCCGTGAGAACATTATGTGTCAAGTCATTCTCAATCACACAGTTCCAGTCGAAATGATCTTTGACACCGGATCAGCGGTTACACTGTTACCTGCAGAACTTTTCCACAAGAACTTTGTTTCTGAATTACTTCAGCCCGTACCTCCCTCAGCTAGGTTTGTTAGTACATGCAGGAACCGATACCTGTCAGTGGGGTATTTGAGACATCAGTGAGATTTGGTGATACTGTCGCTCAGTGCAAACTTCACGTTGTAGAGAGAGGTGAGCCAATCCTCGGTCGTGATTTGATTTCTGCTCTACATCTCGGGCTACAAGACAATGTGGTGCTGCATATTCTTCCTGCAGCAGACGATACACCTCGTTTGGCTTCCGATTCTGATTCCGTGCAAGATTCATACCCATTGCTGTTCCAGGATCGTGTTGGGACCGCAAAGGGATTTGTTCATCAGGTGCGGACAAAACCTGATGTGCAGCCGGTGCAACAAAAGCTCCGCAGACTACCGTTTGCAGTGCGTGACAAGGTTTCGAAAGAATTGCGACGTTTAGAAGCTGCAGACATCATCAAAAAAATTGATTCTAGTGCATGGGTTTCACCTTTGGTGTTCGCATACAAGCGTTCGGGAGATGTCAGACTGTGCTTAGATTTACGTGAGGTAAACAAGGCAATTCTGGTTGACAAGTAACCATTACCTCATATCCAGGAACTCATTGCAGAATTACGTGACAGCACAATTTTCAGTACCTTGGACTTGACGTTTGCCTACCATCAGCTACTTCTACATGAGGACTCCAGAGACCTTACTGCATTTATAACTCATGATGGGTTATTTCGCTTCAAACGTGTATGCTTCGGCTTAGCGTCTGCTCCTTCTGCCTTCCAGAAATTGATGTCGTCTAGTCTGGCAGGACTGCCAGGTGTTCAGTGCTATTTGGACGATGTTGTGATCTATGGCAAGAACCTTGAGGAGCATGATAAGCATTTGACAGCAGTCTTTCAATGCTTGCAAGATGTGGGACTTACGTTGAACTTACAGAAATGTCAGTTTCGGGTCAATTCCATACGCTTCCTAGGACACACCATCAATGCAGATGGCCTTCATCCCGACCCTTCACGCGTTGAGGACATTCTTCAGACCCCTGCTCCCACAGATCTGGCTACTCTTCGTTCATTTCTGGGACTTGCATCATACTATGCCAGGTTTGTTCAGGACTTTGCTACTATGACTGAGCCTTTGCGAGCTCTTACTCGTAAAAACACTACTTTCACATGGAGCTCAGTTGAACAAGGAGCGTTTGAATCAGTGAAGCGTGAAATTGCAAATTCTACTGCTCTTCATCTGTTTGATCCTGACTTACCTACAATTGTGGAAACTGATGCTTCAGCGTACGGCTTGGGGGCAGTATTGCTCCAAGTCAAGGATGACCAGCAGTTCCCAGTGGCTTTTGCTTCCCGCACATTGAGTTCTGCTGAGCGTAACTACTCTGTTGGAGAGAGAGAAGCGTTAGCGTGTGTGTGGGCCTGCGAGAAGTGGTTCACATACCTATGGGGGCGCTGTTTCACATTACGTACAGATCATCAATCACTTTGCACACTGCTAGCTACACGCGGGACCAGTCGTCAGTCAATGCGCATTGCCCGATGGTCTGCGAGGTTAATGCGTTTCAACTTCACTGTGGAATACCAGCGTGGATCTCACAACTACACAGCTGACGCGTTGTCTCGTCTTCCAGTACATGAGCAAGGATCAATCCAAGATTGTGATGAGGAAATCATAATTCAGAGTGTGAATTCGCTTTTCGCAACTAGTGTTATTTCCAAAGTGGATCTTCAACGTGCTACTGCTGAGGATAATTCCTTGGCAACCGCGATTACCTACGTTTCCAGTCAGTGACCCAGCAAGACGGCCATTCCTGCTTCCGTTCTGCCATTATACAAAATGCGAAATGAGTTGAGCGTGGTGGATGGATGCCTTATGCGAGGAGAGAGATGCTTTGTTCCTTCTCAGTTACAGGCAAAGCTCATCACCGCGGCGCATTCAGCCCATCAAGGAATCGTGCGCACCAAGCAGCGATTACGTGATTTGTATTGGTGGCCTGCTATGGATACAGCAGTGGAGAATGCCATTGCATCGTGCGAGTTATGCCAGTGTAGTGATAAATTGGGGAAAACCAGGAATACTCCACTTCAGCCAGTGCCCTTGCCTTCAGGTCCGTGGAAAAAGTTGGGTATTGATATCACTGGCCCATTTGAATCTTCACGCGAGTGCAAGTATGCGATTGTTCTCATTGATTACTATAGCAAATGGGTCGAGTTAGCGTTTGTATCCGAAGTTACATCAAAGTCTGTGATCACATTCTTGTCACAAGTCTTTGCCCGTGAAGGGTTACCAAGTGAAATTGTCACAGACAACGGCACGCAATTTGTTTCGGCTGAGTTTGAAAGCTACATCGCGGGTCTGCAAATTCGCCATCTCAAGTCATCTCTGTACTTTCCGAGAGCGAATGGTGAGGTAGAAAGGTGGAATCGCGTGTTGAAGCAGACTCTGCAAATCGCATCAAATGAGCGTAAACCATGGAAAGATGCCGCTTTAGAACTGCTAATGGCGTACCGTGCAACTCCTCATCAAACTACAGGCAAATCACCTGCGGAGTTGTTGCATGGACGAAAAATGGTTACCCCAGTGAACATCAGGGGGTTGTCGGAAACGGCACCTAATGATGATGGAGGTGTTTGCACGAGAGTACATGAGCAACAACAGAAATCAAAAGTGTACACTGATAAAAAGAGAAGTGCCAAAACACCCAGGTTTCAGATAGGCGATAGGGTGCGTGTAAAGATCACAGGAAAGAGTGGGCCTAAATTCAGTCCTCCCTATCAGATCATAGCACAAAAGGGTCCCTACACATTTCAGTTAGATGATAAACGTATTTGGAATGCATCTAAATTGACCCTATTCAAAGGGATCCCTCAATCAGTCTCACAGCCACTGCCACAACAAGAAACAGTGAACAGACCAAAACGAAATAGAGACAAACCTGTGTGGTGGCGTGACTATGAGATAGAAAAGTGAAAAACAATGCAAATAAAAGACAGTGACTTTTATTGTTTTGTTTAGTTGCATAACAATTAACATACAAAATGCAAGTTGGTGTTTAAACTTTAATTACATGTTTTGCTACATATGCAAAATTCTGGTGTTATTTTGCTACGGATTTACAGGTTTAAAGTGTTATTAATCATATCTGCACATACAGGTGTATATTACAAACTTACAGTCATGGTATAAACTATACATGCAAATTGAAATATTTCTCAAAACATCAATTTCATTCAGAGAAAGCTATATTGCTTGAAATAACAGGTGTAAAAATTAAGCCAAAATCAATTTGTGATACAGCATTGCAGTATGAGTATTTATCTGGATACACTACTAATAATACAGAAAAATAAAGAAATACAAGATACACAGTGTATATTTGTATAGAACAAGTTTATTTGATATTTCAAATGTATTCATGCACAAAGCACAAAGAAAATGTATTTGGCTATACATGTATGTCAAATGTCAATTTCAGACAAGTACAAGTTCTTAAAGCAGTTGTACTACAGATGTATATTGTAGTCAAATAGATGTACGTGCACATGCATGCATTGTATTGTGGATATTTGAAAAGCACANACATGTACATGTATGTATATACAGACAGTATATACAGTATATACAGTTTAGCCAATATTTATTTGGACACACTGAGAGATTCATACAATAAATTGTGCATCAACTTAAAGAAAATTACATCGTCGTTGTGTATGGTGAGAAGTCATGATCATTGAGGCATGACGAGTTACGGTCCATTAATCACAAGAATGTTCATTTTCACACTTTGCTGTGATTACTGGACCGTAACTCCTTGTGCCTCGATGATACTGAAGTTTTAATTTTTCTGCGTTATAGTTGATGTATGTATGTTAAATTTGATACAAGATTCTTTGTATTTCATTCAGCATTATTTTTTTGATAACACCTGAACTTTGAGTTACGAATCTAATTTAGTGTCCTCATGTATTTCCAACGTATCCAAGAAACTTGAAAATGCATTCAAGAAAAATGGTTTTGCAAAATCTACAATTCTGAATGAAATGTGATGAATTATACATCAAATTCAAGAGAAATATATTGCCTTAAAATTGGCATAGAAATAAATCCTGTTCATTGAAGCATGATAAATTACGGTCCATTAATCACGACAAAGTATGAAAATGGGCATTCTTGTGATTAATGGACCGTAACTCTTCATGTCTCAACGATCATGACTTCTTACCATACACATTAAAAGGGCTATGTTGTGTTCTTTTAATTGATGTGCTATTTGTTGTATTTCATGTGATAGTATTCCAAAAATCTGAACTTGAAATTTTGTTAATTCGCTTTTTTATGTATGAATCTCTGTGTGTCTAAATGAATATTGTCTACACCGTATATATACAGAATATAACTTATTCTGTATAAAATAAAATATATATATATATATATATATATATATATATATATATATATATGTGTGTGTGTGTGTATTGCACTTCATTGTTGTAGATCTTAGAGTAGATGTTATCTGTTCGTTTTCTTTGAATATATTCATTGCAGGATATTGATTTGACACACAGAAAAGAATCTGGTAGCAGTGATGACAGCAGCGATGTTGAAGTCGTACCTGTAAGTGCTGTTTTCTTAATCACTTTCCAAACAAAATAGTCTACATTGCATTATGGTTGCCCTCGGGTTGCCCAAGATATTTACAGGCCATCTACATGTGCTTGTATAGAGGTGATTAAAGTAACCTTGATATAAGATTCATCCGTCACAATATTCTTGACACATTTTATTGATTCACTTAAGGGCAAGTTCAAGTTTGGTGTCCCATATGCTACGTAACCAATTATTGTGGAGTTCTGAACATAAACTGACCTCAAATGTGTCATTTCATGTCATATTTTGTCTGATCAGGGTTCTGATAGGACCGTCAGAATAATAAAATTATCAGTTATGTGAAATTCGGAGATGTGATTGGTTACTTATGGGACAAAATAGCTTGGACTTAACCCTTAAAATTGAAAAAAGGTCTTGCACACCCATTGCTTGAAAATCGTGTCAAAACCTTTTTCGCAGGAAAACTCCTTAAAAACTTGTTTTTTAGTGAAGTTGTCAGAGACCCTTATCAAGCAACAAGCTCAGTGAATTAATTGGTGCAATAAGTAATTCATTCCAACTATTAGCTGTCTAGGGGTAGTTCTTCAGGAGGTAGTTGTCAGGGGGGGTGGGTAGTTGTCCCAGGGGTTGTCATCCAGGAGAAGGGGGGGGGGGGGGGGAGTTGTCCCAGGTGTTGTCGGCCAGGGAGTGGTTTCTGGGGGTTGTTGCCTCTGGGGTAATTGTCGTAGAATGTAGAATCTTCGGTTCATTTACAATTTTGGGTCACGTAAATTAGCCTTTAAAAATTTCTGTAGCAAAAGTTCTTTAGTAACTCAATGAATATGATTAATATCTATCAGTATAGAAGAATTGATAGCATTCCCAGGTTTGAAGAAGGGTGATCCCTGACCTTGAACTTGGCACATTCTTAATTTTGGCCAAATTTGAGGGCACTTGATTTAAATCCGCCAACCCTACTACAAACTGGTGAAATAGTTACTCTTGTATAACCCTGTCACTTACATGTGTACTCTTTTCATGTTGGTTGATGTACATCATAAGTACATCTTATTAAATTTTGAATCCTTTTTTTTTCCATCTGCTAACAGGATGAAAAACAACCCAGAGAGTTGCTTGTTGAACAAGTTCCACCTGTTGAACAGTAAGTAATTGAAAGTATCTAACACTTAACACTTGGATTGTTAATTGGGAAATCACATTGAAAGAATTAGCCATCGCACATAGAGTTATCAGTTCCATACAATAATGAAGCATTGCAAAGTGCGTCATGAAATTTTAATATAATGACATATACAAAAATTAGATGCAAAGTTTTAAGATTTGCTGAATTTTTATGCCTCTGCCCATTGCAGGTGGTGAGCTAAGGCATTATGTTTTCGGGTTGGAGGCATTATGCTATCATCTGCATGCTGTACTTGCTTCTCGTCTTTGTTCTCGCGATAACTTAAAACCATTCTATGGATCAACTTCAGACTAGGCTCATGTATGCATATTGGAGGGATGATGATGATGATCTGATTAGATTTTGGGGCCATCAATTATGTTCAAGTTCAAGGTCACAGAGTTCAATAAAATGCTTGTAAATAGCTTGTTTTTGCAATAACTTAAGAACCATTTCATGAATTGACTTTAAATTCCATTCATGCATGCATATGGGAGAAAAAATGATCTGAGCAGTTTTGGGGGTCATGTGGTTGAAGATCAAGGTCACGGAGTTCATGAAATACATGAAAATGGCTAGTTCTTGCCATCACTTAAAGCCCACTGCAATGCAGTTTTGGCAATAAAGCGCAATAGCATTAAATATAGGCATTTTAAGAAGTGGCAAGCTTCTTGATTAATGTTCAGAAAAATAATATGAATAAACAACTTATGAATTCTGCGCAATGTCAGCGTAAAATCCAGAAAAAGGGCCAAATTAGTTTCAAATCGTTGACAATAGCAGGACTGCTCTGGAATCACTACGATGCTGAACCGTTGGCCTTGCCTCCTACTAGAATGCGCATAATAGGTCGTAATTTCGATTTTACTGCCAGTGTATTTGAGAACGTCAAGGAATCATATTCTATATGTTCTAACATTTTCTTTTAAAATGGGATGGTAGATTGGTAGTATAGTGTGCGGTGGGCTTAAGAACAATGTGATGGATCAAATTCAAACTTGTTCACGTATAGGAGAGACAACTCATGTGGTCCCAAGGTGAAAGTTCAAAGGCTGGGGGGTCATAATGTACATAGAAATGCATGTAGCTTACTTTCGTTTATGTGACATCGAAATGGACTATTGCGTCAGCACACGCCTTGTGACTTAGGTGGTAGGCTGTCCATTAATTTAATATGCCATATTTGAGAAATTTCCTTTAACAAATTTTACATTGTGGAATGTATTCTTATCCAAGTTCACAGTAGGAACATATACATCGCAACAGTTCAAATTTATAACTGAAACGTCAATNGTTGTACTACAGATGTATATTGTAGTCAAATAGATGTACGTGCACATGCATGCATTGTATTGTGGATATTTGAAAAGCACATATTACTTCATCATATATTTCTTATATGGTTGGTATACATGCATGTGTAAATCATAACCGTTATATGCTTCTACATGTCATTGGTTGTTGGAGTATAAAGTAATCCTTCTTTATGCAGAGGGGAAATGTTGTGTTTTGTGTTTCGTTAGAAAAGCCTGGAATGAAGGCTAGGAGTTGAAGTTCAATATGGCGTGAATAAAGTTTCATTCACGGAGTTTCTGCCTCCGAAGTTTTCCATTATTTTGCGTTTGAATGTGGAAATACAACAGCGAGCAAGTGCAGCATAGCTCAAGAGTGATTGGACTTCCTGGGACATCGAGTTGGACTAACAAGGTCCAAGCAATCCAGGAAGCACCTAGACCAGAGACAAGCAGCAACTGAGGTCATTTCTTGGTTTCATTGGATACTACAGGAAGTTTGTACCCTCCTTCGCTGAGACTGCCGTACCTCTAACGAACTTGACGAAAAAGGGTAAACCCAGCAATGTCCTAGAATGGGGTGAAAGCGAGAAGAGAGTTTCAAGAGTCTCAAGAGGAAGATCTCCAATCATCCCATATTACACATTCCGGACATTACTCGCCCGTTTATCTTACAAACAGATGCATCGGATAACAGATTGGGGGACGGTGCTCCTGCAGGAGTTTGACGACAAGAAGTTTCCGGTCGCATTTGCCAGCCGAGAGCTACTGAACAGAGAGAGGAGATATCCGACAATTGAACGTGAATGCCCAGAGATTTCGTAATAACCTGCGTTCACAACAAATTGTGCGAGTAATAACGTCAGAGCAGATGATCAGGTAAAGCAGGCAGCTCAGATTCTATCCGAGGCAGCAAACAATTACAAAGTTGCTACTCCCATTCCAAACTATGTGGAAGAAGCTGCAGACAAATGAATGTGGCGGAAAATACATAAGTGGAAGCAAAAATAAAGTTGTTTGACCTATTTTCCCTTTATCATAACCCATTTTAGGATACTGACTCGGATACTTCATATGTACCATCTTCCAGAGAGACTGATAAGGACGACAACCTGTAGGTGCAGAGACGAAGAGCTCCCATCAACTAGTGCAGCACCTAATATAACAGGAGGTATTCACGTTCAAACAACAAATAATAAAGGAAGGAGAGTGTTCGACAAGAGATACCCTTGTCTATATTGTCAAGGCATGCAGTCACAAATTCAACGGCATATGCGACATGAAGAAGAACCTGAAGAAGCTGCAATACAGACAGAAAAAAACTGGAAAGAAAAGCAAAAGAAAATGACTCATCTTAAGGAATAAAGGAATATATAGACACAATTGCACAGTGTTCCGAAACAGTGAAAGGACAATTATTGTAGTCTACAGGCCATCATGTCCAACTTCAGCAGAGGATTTTGGGCCTTTGTGAACACTGCTTGGGCTACTATGTGAGAACAGATTTGTGGAAGCACAATTGCCCTCTGAAGCCATCTCACCATAAGAAGAAGCATGAAAGGCTAGCAAACACATACAATCTACTCTTACCACCTCCAAGGGGTGTATCAGCTGGACTAAATAAAGTTCTACAAACAATGAAGCGAGACAAAATAAGTAGGATTGCTAAGAGTGATGGAAAACACATACTAAAAAGGCATAGAAACCATAGGAATACATTGCTAGATTCTTGGGAAGGTTTCACCAGGTACTAAGAGCCATAGACAGATCCTATACACCAATAAAGGCAGCTGAGAAGAACTCATATGAATACATTGCAAGATTCTGGGGAAGGTTTCACCAGGTACTAAGAGCCATAGATGGATCCCAATAAAGGCAGCTGAGAAGAACTCATATGAATACATTGCAAGATTCTGGGGAAGGTTTCACCAGGCACTAAGGGTCATAGATGGATCACATACTCCAATAAAGGCAGCTGAAGGGGAATGTGGGTATTCGGATGAGCTCCAGAGATTTGGTAATCACCTGCGTTCACAACAAATTGTGCGAATAATTACAAGATATACCAAACTATAGAGCAGATGATCAGGTAATGCAGGCAGTTCAGATTCTATCTGAGGCAGCAAACAATTACAAAGTTGCTACTCCCATTCCAAACTACGTGGAAGAAGCTGCAGACAAATGGATGTGGAAGCAAAAATGAAGTTATGATGAAAACTCGAGGATGTGTATGAATCTTATATATACCGTATGTAGTTTGTACCATATAATTTAAGATGAAGAATTTTTAATATAGATCTATAAACAGTGAATCAAGTTTTTAACTCTTCTAATTGTAAAGATGACCTAGCCCAATTTGTACTGAGAATATAAATATGCTACACAAGTAACACCCCTCCCCCTTCCCTTCACTCCAAGTGTAACAGTTCTAGGGAAGATTACCCTGGCACCTGGAGACATAAATATATCCCATATACAAATAGGGCAACTGTGAAAATCTAAAATGCTCCTACAACAGGAAGTGTTTTTATTCTGTGGTGTTGCAGGCAGTCATAAATAGTTTCAGGAACTTCGTTCCTGAAACGTTCCTGTTTACGTTGGTTGGCTAGGAAACACTCATAATGCTGGAATTTTCACCAATTCTTTGATCTACCAAAGACTGCTGAATGGCACTGCCTACCCTCATGTTCAAATTGGAGGCTGCAATGTCCACTTTCTCTTGTTGGGAGAGCCCACCTATCCATTGCTACCAAATCTTATGATGAAGCCTTTCAGTGATAATAACCCTCAGCAGGTAATGTTCAACATTCTGATTGGTTGTAGAATCACACATGAGAATGTAGTGGCAGATTGAAAAGGCGATGGCAAATCCTGGCATCTGTGAGGAACCATAGGAATAAATTGCCAGATTCTCGGGAAGCGATGCCACGCATGGTTCCTATTCCAATCACACAGTAACAAAGCGGTTTTTTAGATTCAATATATTACAAAACGGTGCTACTTTCCTGTAGATGTGGAAATTGCCATTAAACAGGTCCTCAAATATTACTGGCATTGGATAGAAATGACCCAAATTGGAATTCAATTAGACTGAGTTATGGAAAACAAGAAGCCTTATGGGCATTTTCACCACAAAAAGACATGGAGGCAAAAAAATTAAATTGGTTTACAAGTAAAATGACTTATGGTTTTTGAAAAATGAAGGTCTGAATTTTCCGGAAAATTGTTTTATTTCAATTTTGGCGGCCATTTTGGATTTCAAAATGGCCGCCAAAATATAATGAAAAAACATTAATAAAAAATGCTTTTACATACA
>BQKZ01004903.1:8439-24776 GCA_036244855.1 Temnopleurus reevesii | reverse complement strand
ACACCTACAGGTCGATATCTTCGGAGAAGTGGTGGCGGCACCACATACCGAGCGATTTTTAGTCGTCGTTCATGATAGGCATAGCAAGTGGCCTGAAATCGCAACAACCGCGACCGTCACGTCAACGTCGGTTATCAACATCCTCGAGAAAATCTTCACAAGGTGGGGATTACCGGAATCAATCACAACCGACAACGGGCCTCAATTCGTACCGGAGCAATTCGAAGCGTTTCTCACGGGATATGACATTCGTCATAACCTCACATCGCGTTACAACCCGCAATCGAATGGTGGATTCGAACGGCTAAATCGCAGCCTCAAGGAGAGTCTGAAAGCGAGTCTAGCAGAGGGGAAGAAATTCGATGAAGCTATCCAGATCTTCCTCCGCACATACCGTTCAACACCATACGCACTCACCGGTGTAACCCCAGCCGAATTGATGATAAATCGGAAGCTACGACTAGGACTGAATGTCCTACAACCTCGCAAACCACCGTCCGACAGCGTGAAAGCCAAAGCATCGGAAATCTCAACACGCGAAGCGAAAGCTAGAGCGTACACTGATCAACGTAGACGAGCACGTAAGCCACAATTCCGAGTTGGTGATTGGGTTCGCGTTGCACGTCCTCTTAGGAAGCACAAGCTCGCTACATCACTATCTGCACCGAAGCAGATAAAGCGGCTGTTAGGTTCCAATGCGTTCGTTCTTAGCGACAACACACGCTGGAACGCCAGAAGGCTCATCGCGAGCAAGCCTGGAGACGAAACCGACAACGATCATGGTTTTCAGTTTCCTGAAGTCGAGTACGATCCTCAACCGATCGCCGACCGCGTCGAAATACAACCCCGGCGCTCGGGTCGACGTCGTCGTCGCCCGCAATATCTCAACGATTACCGGTAAAACATCAAAATAACTCAAACCAGAAACTTGTCAAATTCAAAGGTTTTATTGGAGTCACACTGGACAGAATAACATTTAACTCAGAAAGTTTTGATACATTTTTGGACTTGATATATTTTAAACTGTCATTCTTATCAAAGGGGGGAAAATATGTTGTGTCTGAATATTGCTTGCAACTCATGTAATGTTTATGCCGTCTGAGGGCGTAGTCCCCATTATGGAATATCGGGATTACTCAGAATATATCTCACATCAACAGGAAGCTCTGTTTACAATGTAGTCTTTATTTTGTGAACTGTTCTTGACAAACACTACAACCGTGTTTACCAGTAAGATGCCCTTTGTTAGACGGGATCAACTCATCAACGATGGATTTTTAACAAAACTTGCATCGGTCTAGCAGTCAAATGAAGAGATTGTAATAGATGAAGAAATTTCATTTTAATGAAATACAATTAGAAATACCACAAAGGGGGAGACTGATGCGGAAATATGCAAATCTATGTGAAAAAATTCTGAAAATTAGGAGTGTTATAAGGATAAAAACAAGGAGGTTGACAACATCATATGCTGTGCGAGGACTCTTGTTACTGGCATTGCGAGGATAGAAAGTGACCAAAATTGGAATTCAATTAGACCGAGTTATGGAAAACAAGAAGTCTATACAAAAGAATTACACAATGAAGCCAATATAATGTGGAATTGAGGAAATCAAACAGTTTGAAAATACACCTAAAATTACATAACTACAGAGTCTTTATCATATCAAAAAAAAACTTGAATTCTATATGAGTAGATTTCATCCGAGAAGGCCCATCCACCAGTGGTGTCCGACCCACACGAGTGGCGACAACACGAACTGGATGATCATCATCATCTTGCAAGCACCCATCTATTGATGCCATTCCAAGACCCGATGCCCCCTTCACCTCTACAACATCAGTTAAGTAAGCAAGAGACATGAGAAATTCAATGCAAAATCGAAGGATTATACAGTAAATTTCAAACCTGTTGGACAGCAGGGTCCAGTAATTGATATGATCCCCTGTGTTAGTGGTATATTTGATGAGATTGTGAATGAGATGATTGATGGTGCGAATGGATAGAGATATGAGCCTACCAAATGCATCTAATCACTCAGAGAGCAATGACGGTGATTGTGACCATGTTTACCAGTAAGATGCCCTTTGTTAGACGGAACCAGCTCATCAACGATGGATTTTGAACAAAACTTGCATCGGTCTAGCAGTCAAATGAAGAGATTGTAATAAATGAAGAAATTTCATTTTAATGAAATACAATTAGAAATGCCTCAGTCTTGCAGTTACATGAGAAGATTTTGCTAGATGGGAGGTTTCATTATTTTAATGCAATACACTTAGAAATGCCACATTGGGGAGACCAATGCGAAAATATGCAAATCTCTATGAAAAACTTCTGAAAATCAGGATTGTCTTAAACATTAGGAGTGTCATAAAAATACATAAAAGGGGGTTGACAACATGTGCTCTGCAAGGGCTATTAATTGTTACTGGGATTGGGAGGACAGAAAATGACCCAAATTGGAATTCAATCAGACCAAGTTATGGAAAACAAGAAGTCTATGCAAAAAGAATTATACAATAAAGTCAATGCTTCCTATATACATGTAAAATGCGGACTTGAGGATATCAAACAGTTTGAAAATACACCTGAAATTGCTGTGATCAATTGAATAATAATGCTTTTTGAGCAAAACTTGCCTCAGTCTTGCAGTTACACAAGAAGATTTTGCTAGATGGGAGGTTTCATATAATGCAATACACTTAGAAATGCCACAAGGGGGAGACCAATGCCGAAATATGCAAATCTCTATGAAAAACTTCTGAAAATTAGGATTGTCCTATACATTAGCAGTGTCATAAACATAAAAAACAGGGGGTTGACAACATGTGCTTTGCAAGGTCTATTGTTACTGGAATTGCAAGGATAAAAAATTACCCAAATCGGAATTCAATTAGACTGAGTTAGGGTATACAAGAAGTCTTTGCAAAAGAATTACACAATGAAGCCAATCTCCATCTCATTTTCAACCAATTTTCTAATATAAGGTGTCAAAATGCTCAGTAAGATAAGCCGAGACCCTATGGATTTTGAAACATTGACATTTTTCACCCCCTGTATAATAACTCACCACTATTTTCATGTCATTATCTTCTCAGATGGATGCATCACATAATGATATCAGCGGAATCTTCAAGTATGCCAATGACGGCTAGATACATCCAAATACAAAAATGGAAAAGATGAATGTGGATGGCAGGCCGCACCAATTTCTGAAAGCGATCATGGACATTCCAGCTAACACAGAACGGAGGTATGATTACCGATGTCCAGATGCAGAATGGAGAAAAAAGGTATGAAAATGCTTCTTTCACTCTCATTCAGGATGTAATATCTCATTCTGCCTATATGCCATACATTTTGGGCTGAAAATGTAAGTATGTCCTAAAAAACATGTCGCTTCCTTGAAAAGTTAGGTTAATGTTTCATCCTAGTATTATTTGACCAGTATGAAGTAAGTATTTTTTTCTTTGTTTTCCACTCATGCAGGATTCCTCAAAAGAGGCGATCTATGATGGCATGCACTTTTATAGGAGTCCACACTCTGCGAACAACGTGGCATCACAGCTGAAAGATTTTTCAAATCGTGTTGATCTCGATGGATCACGTGAACGAGGAAGTTCATGTCTGTTTCTTCTTGTGGATGGGGGCCCAGATTATAATCCTAACAACCAAGTCAACCTCTTTCACTATGGAAGGTTTTTCAAGGATCATAATTTGGTCGCAATCATTACATGCTATGCACCGGGAGATTCCGTTTTGAACCCAGTAGAACACTTGTGGGCTCCATGTAAGAAATCGCTTACGAGTTTTTACTTGCCGTCATCCCTGCCAAGAGAGACTGTGCCCCCTGCCAACAGCATATCTCACCCACAGAACGGAGGAACAAGGAGCACAAAGTCTTCAATACGGCCATGAGAGATTTCAAAGCACGGTACTGGCGAAACCTGAAATATAACGGTCGAAGCATATCAGTTCATGTGGAGGAAAGTGGTGATGTTCCAACACCGTAAGGTCAAGATTACGAGCAGGAAAAGGCTGTATTACCTGGTTTAGCAAGATCGTTGAGGAACAGCGCGTTGTCCGACTTACATGGCTTTGTTAAATGCGTCACGTTGATAAGCGATTGGCATGCTCATCTTCTCAAAATGCAAGAATTGCGATCACTGTCGGGCAACCCCTCCCCCCCCCCAAGTACCGAGTATATCGTATCTCGCAGGATGACCTTGATCTTCTCAGCAACTTTCCGACATCGAAGCCATCTTTGGAGCAAGATGGCCACTTCTTGACGTTCCTGGAGGCCTGCAAGGATCCGCTGGATGAGCCTTGTGAGCACATGCCAATCTTTAGAGAGAAGGGACTTGGGCGATGTAAGAAGAATGAAAGGTGTCAGGACGCTCAGTAAGATGTGCTGCTTCAAATATTAAAGCCGAGACCTTACGGATTTTGAAATATTGACATTTTTCACCCTCTGTATAATAGCTCACCACTATTTTTATGTCTTTATCTTCAAGGATTGACGCCTCAAATGATGAGAACATCATTAAATATGCTAATGATGGGTGGACTAACAGAAAATGCAACTCCAAAATAGAAAAGAGAAATGTGGATGGCAGGCAGCACCTTTTCCTAAAGACAATAATGCATATTCTAGCGGACACAGAAGTGAGATACGATTACGAATGTCCAGATGCAGAATGTAGGAAAAAAGGTATGAACATGCTTCTTTCACTCTTAGAAAATTCGAAGGCACAATGACTTCTGATATGACTTTTTAATAAGAAGTACATTTAAGAAGATTTTTTTTAGTATAACCTGTAACTACTACGCAGATGACACACAGTTCTCCAAATGTTTCAGTCAATGATGATGGACTCCTGGGAAGAACATATCAGAATATGGGTGTTATAAAATAAATTTAAGTCAAAACATAGGGAAAAAGGAATTTTCATATTTCCTTTTTTCTCATGCAATTAGGATAAATATTTCTCATGTAGAGCTCAATCAGTAAAAAAAAATTATATTTTGTCAAGTAATTAGGGCAACAGACATCAAGCAATTAGGTCAATAAACATCTGACCTAAACCTATAAACACATAAAAGAGGGTGGTAGGACAATTTAAGATTATGAGCCTGTAATTCACTTTTCATCAACTACAAATACGGAATACGATGGTCTCCTTTGAATGATTACGGTCATCTTCTGATGAGGAGGGAAAAAAAGTACAGTCAAACCTCGTTATAAAGAGCACTGATATAACGAGTTCTCATTATAACAAGGTCATTTTTCTGGTCCCAACTCTTTGTATTTTATTGTATTTTGACCCTTATATAACAAGGTTTCAATATAAAGAGGTAATTCCTCTGGTCCCAACGATCTCGTTATAACGAGGTTAGACTGTATATATATTTGAAGACATTTGAAGAGGAAAATGCCATGCCCATCGAGAATGTAATTGAGGTACGTGACAATGACCCAGTCACTAACAAAAATTCTACAAAATGTCTCTCACAAGAAGTACTGACCAAAGTGTCAGATTGGCTAACTTGTAGAAGAAGAATGATACAACATCTGAACAAGTCACTAACAAGCAAAATGTGATTGATCTTGTAAACAGAAGCATAAGTAACAACAAAGTACTCCTTGGAATTCCCGAGGGGAAATGAAGGTGATTGGCATGACTGCACACAGTATAATTTTATAACTGCCTATTTCAGTTTACTTGTTTTATTTTAAAATTTTAAAATGCCAATCAAAAAATTCCCCAATGCTGCCCAAGTGGCACCAACCGTACTATGGTTTAGAAACCCTCTAGACCATCATTTTCAACAGACAGCATTCTGTCACGCTTTGGGTAAAAACAGTCATTTCTCTTCGTCTTTAAATTCTAACAATATTCATTCATTATGAGAATTAAAGTGGAATGAAACCCTGGAATTAATTTGCTATCAGTCGATGAAGAAAAATATGATGATCAAACTGTGAAAATTTGAGCTTAATTGGACAGTCCGTTCAAAAGTTACGAATTTTCAAAGTTTCAATTATCCCATGTCATGGGGATCCTTGAATTGGCAACGCTTAACAAATCTATGACGATATGCGGACAATTCTCCATTTATTTTGTACATGATTTTTTATAATTATGGAATTTGATTGAATATACCATAACTATTCAACATTATTCTTCCAACAATACTTGAAGAATTATCCAACACCTATAATACTGACGAGAAAAGGGAAAATTTTGTCCACTTTTCTGAAAAAAGAAGAAATTGTTAAATTTTGTGTACAGAATGAATGGAGAGCTGTCCACAAATACGTCACAGATTTGAACATAGACGACTAATAATTGGTCGGCGTTGCCGACTCAAGGATTCACTATAACTTTGTAAATTCATAACTTTTGAATGGATCGTCGGATTATGCTCAAATTTTCACAGTTGGTTCATTTTATTTTGAGAGAATATAAAATGTAGGGTTTCGTTCTTCTTTAATGCTTATTTCTACCATCCAGATGCAAGAGGGATACGTCCCACCACACTAGAGTATGTTGGCAGCATCGCCTAATAATTAGAGATAATAAGTAAGTATAGCACCAGTGTTCTACGCCTATAGATTGAGATTGTGCAAGTAAAACATGCTTAGGTTAT
The DNA here is from genome assembly GCA_036244855.1 of Temnopleurus reevesii. Taxonomy (NCBI): domain Eukaryota; kingdom Metazoa; phylum Echinodermata; class Echinoidea; order Temnopleuroida; family Temnopleuridae; genus Temnopleurus; species Temnopleurus reevesii. Next base: position 18,121 of record BQKZ01004903.1, on the reverse strand, counting down.
TCATATTGAATGGAAAACGAAAAACGTATGTACAAAAACAGGAAAATTGCTCATACAATACATGAACAGAACATTGACTGCTTATGTCAAGGAATTTTGAATAAATAATACGTTAAATAAACGTTGATTCCGAAGCCTCATTATTTCCACAGCTTATTTTACGTACACCTAACTATTCCCAACGATGTTATCTGGCGCCGTCATACTTACTACTTAAAAATGATTGTGCCATTCTATTTCACCCTCCCTTGCCTTTCATAGCTTGTTTTTCCATGTTTTTTTGTAAAAAAATACTGATTAAGATAGCTATATTCTTGACAAAAAGGTATCTATGCAATATGCTTTGTTCGTTATTCACCTAGTGTCCAAGCGATAGAACGGCCAACGCAGTGCCAGGCCATAAACCGGAAGGGGTATCGCTGTAGCCTTGATGCAACACACTTTGAGGACGTATTGCAGTATTGTACACAGCATCGGAAGTAATTTCTGTCTGTTACTTGTTTATGTCAACTAAAATAGTGGGTATGGCCCAGACAATTCTTGCTCTGATTAAAAGCACAAAAACCAAGCCAACGGATGAAAAAGTGTGAAATAAATTGGTCAATATATAAGAAAGTTATGAATATTTCCATTATATAAGTGGCCAGATATTTTCATGCAAATTTCTCAGTTTTTTAACGCCTTTGCTTAAAAAGGAGAAAGATATGATCACTGATGATGTTGAATACCTTTCTGGTATTTTTGTTTTCCTATTCTAAATATACTTACATTTAATAGCTTTCTATTGCTTCATATCTTTTATTTTAGATTTTATCATTAATGTGATTGACTGGAAAGATTGCCCAAAACGCTTCACCAGGTCCATTGCTATTACTATTGCTGTGGCATTATTATTGCTAATTGTCTGTTAAGAGAGGGCGCTAGACCACTAACTCGGCCCGGTCGATTTAAGTATTAATGTTTGGAGTTTATATATAACAGTTCTATTTTGGTTCGTTCCTTCGTTTTTTTCTACCCATTATACGAACGCTACGCTGATTTATATATTTGTGGCATCGATATCATCTCGAAAAGCAAGTCTGTTTAAACTTGCCTTAACTGTCGTCGAACCTTGTACATCTATTAGTGAAGTGTTCGCCTGGTACATGCCCCCGAGTGAGTCAATAGTCGTTAATTGGAGACGAGGACTTCGTTAGCTGTGAAGGGGATCCCTTCTTTGCTATCGGCACAGTGAAGTACGGTCAGAGTTGCCGTAGAATATTGGGTAAAGGCTTGAAGATTTTTTTGTCCTCGTATACGTGGAAACGGAGGCGATTCGCGTTGCTGAGTAACGAGCTGTGGTCCATCTCCAATCTTCGGACAGCCTAAGCGGATCTACGGTTGCTTTCTTCAGCTGGACTGGAGCACGTTCATGCGACCGCTGTTCGTGATAGCTTCGGAAGACATTGGATGAGGTGACAGCTTGGGACCACCTGCGGAACAAGAAGCCTTGGAGAAACGACCGCTTCAAGGCTCCCGCAGGGGAACAAAGTTTGGAGTGTCCAATCTACGAGGAAGGGGATCGGATAGTCTACTCTCTACGACATTTAGGATGAGTATTACTCTATTCCCCCCTTAAATATTTAACTAAGTAGCTTAGGAGTAAAGAAAAAAAATAATCAATTTAGTGAAATCTCGTGTTGAATATTGAATGATATTTCTTGAGCAAGATTAACGAATCAAATTTCAAGTGACTATAAATAATCCCATTAAGCTTGTAACTAATTTAGGCCCCAACTTAACGAAATAAATCTATGATAAATATCAAACGCTCATGATCCGTATGCAGGCTACGAACTAATTTTGAACTTGGAAAGAAGCCTGTAGTACAGAATGTTTCCCAACAGAACCAGCTGGATCGAGATAGGAGAGTTGCTTCAAGTAATTTTGCAATATACGTATACTGTTTACTGCCTTTGATATCTTGTTAAGGCATAAACTGATAGGTTGACAACCGAGAGAAAAAAATACAGGTAACAGAAAGGAAGGATTTGGGGTATCCAGCTTCTGATCAGCTCTGCGTATATTTCCTCAAGGTTGTCTTGAAGTCAATGTTTGCTCTAACGTTAGTTGAAGAGATTGAGAGTTGTGTGTTTTGAAACACTTTATATTTTGACTGGGATGTATTGTAGATTACTGTAGTTGTCTCTGCTGTTCCATCTCTAGTATTCATCAGGTTATTTCATTATTATCAGTAGGTAAATATTTTATATTTGAAAGTTTAACATGGCTAGGAGCTTGCCTTTCATAAGTAGGGGCGGAGCCAGATAGTAGTTCAGAGAAAGAGGCTCTTAACATACTAAAAGAAGGATTGATAAAAGCACCACTGCTAAGCAATCCTAATTTTGCAAAAGATTTTGTTTTAAACATGCTTCCTTATCAGGCTTAGGGGCTTGCCTATCACAAGTAGGGCGCGGATCCTGATAGTAGTTCAGAGGAAGAAAATTAATATATGTTATAGTTCCCAGAACGTAAGATTAGAGGTGGAACACAGACACAGCAAGGGGCACCCTCTCTTCGCCGTTCCGAACGCCGAACAAAAGGCATACATTCAAACCCTTATCATCTTCCTAAATCAGTGCAACGTTAGGAAGATATATTTCTCGTTGCTCCTTAAGCAATTATTTTTTTTTGGTATAGGAAATGGATTCTGCAGACTGGGCAATCCTTGCTACTCGTAATATGAAAGTTGTACTTTTCGGACACAGTTTTGTTAGGCGGGCAGGAGGCCCGTCTGGGATGATTCCTTTCTCCCAACCAAACTTGACAATCCAATGTGTGGGAAGGGGTGGGTTAATGACTTTTGCCAGAATCAGAAGCCATTGGCGGAGCTATGTTGACCTGATTAGGTCTTCGTCCCCAGGCGTCCTCATCTTGGACATGGGGACGAACAACCTGACCAGACATGCCCTGCGGGTGGTTTCTGGCTGGTTGCGGGAGTTCTTTGATGATCTGCGCCGTCAGGGGGTTACTTCTCCTGCCGTCGTCGTTCTCCCGGTGCTCCCACGTACCTCTGTTTCCGGGATGTCTCTTCAGGAGTTCAATCGGCGTGCGCAAGAGTTTAATTCTCTGGTACTAGCAGAGTCTCTCCGTCGGGACTGCGTCTGGGTGTGGTCCTTTGTTGTCCTCAAAGCACCCAGATACAGTCTTGATGGAGTACATTTGAATCCTGCAGGGATGTCCCGCTACATCAAGACCCTTCGGGGGATTTGTCTGTTTTTTGAGCGACACTTGTTATAGTTATTAATGTTTATATACTTGTTACTGCATTTTCTGTGTTTTGTAATTGCATTTTCTAGGTATCCCCCAATTGTGTTAATGGCCATATGGTTTTTCTTGTATGACTTAAGTACTCAATACGAATGATATATGGTTATGTTGTATGGAGATAGGCTATTGGCATGAGGTGTTGAGGCACACACCCATCCACCGGTATTTGCAAGGAGGAAAGTCTTGGGATATCCAGTTTCCAATTTGCCCAGTGGTGTGTGTGTGTGTCTTTTGGTTAAAATACCGGCAGAATCATGTGCATTGTCGGAAGAACTTTGTCAACTCCATTTAATGATAGGCTTTCTTCTGCAAATGATAAATTCAAGAAAATAATGATGAAAGACAGCTTCAAGAAAAGGGAGATTGAAGCGCATTCTCCTGTCGGAGGAAGGGGCATTGACCTACATTTGCAGGGCGGAAAGTCTCGGGTATATCCAGTTTCCCAATCGCCTGGGGGTCCATGCCCTCTCATCGGTTGATATCTTTCCACATTAGCAAAATGTGTGATATTGTTTGTGCGAAGTATGTTTATTTAGTACGATTTTGGGCATTTAAATATGTTAACTGAAGAGAAGAGAAATACAGTGTGGTGATGGAGGAAACATTTTTTTCGAAAAGTTTGACCAAAACTAGAATCGATTTATTTTCAAAAACTAATGCTACATGTGGTACATTGGTTAAAGTATGTGGTTAAGATAGGATTGAGGAAACACATCAGTCAGTTTCCGAAAAGCTAGAACCGATTTATTTTCAAAAACTGATGTTGTAGTATGTAGGGCATAAGTAGTTTTGAGTCCAAGAAAAATGTAACGGATCGCATGACGGGGCACTGGCATTTTTGCGGGGTGGAGAGTCTAGGGATATCCAGTTTCTAGCTCGCTAAATGCTTGGTGTCCCCTCATCTGCTCCAACAGTTTTTTTTTAAAAGGAGGAAAAAAAAAAAAAAAGAAAGTTTGACAGATTAGATCAATGAATTCATAATGTTATTTTTTTTTTTAAAGTGAAGGAACCTTTTGTTAAGATACTTGTGGCTATTGTAATGTAGTTGAAAAGGAACAGGTGAGGATTTTTGTGCCATTTTCCTGTCTTTGTTTTGCCGGTCTCCGGCGAAAGACCGATATTAGTAGGGGCGATTGTGATGGACTGGAAAGATGGCCCAAAACACTTCACCAGGTCCATTGCTATTACTATTGCTAATTGTTTGTTAAGAGAGGGCGCTAGACCACTAACTCTGACCGATCGATTTAAGTATTAATGTTTGGAGTTTTTGGAGTCTATTTTGGTTCCTAAGCAATCGCTTAGAAAGAAGTAGTATTCATGGAATGGAAAAGTAGGGGGTCAACAAAGGTTGTTGTTTCAATGTACCTGAATATTGCCAGCTACCGCACCAGGCTTTCGGTGCTCTAGTTGGGTTAAGTATGTATTCTCTTTTATGTTTGTGCGATGTACATGAATTGACATTTACTGCACCAGATGTTGGGCATTTTAAGTTGTTCAAGTATGTGGTTTCTAAAGGTGTTTTTCCGGTATACCTAAATTAATTAATTGGTTTGATTGCTCGAGAATCGGAAGCTCCGCCCATTGTGGGCGTGGCGACCTGGTGAGGGTCGAGACAGCCCGTACACAATGCATGTGGGCAGTTTATGTCATTCATGTAAATCCCCGCCTCGAAATGGCGCAGATTATGATTTGCATTCAGGTGATGCGCGGAAGCTGTGCGCTGATTGGTTAAGGTCTCGCTTCATTCGCGGCATGTACTAATGGCAATAAAACCACGCGACGGGAGGAAAGAAGCGGCCATTTTTTCCATTTACCTCGCCGAGCCGTCGTTGTTGTCATGTTGCAGCTATAAATTTTGTCTTGCATTTATCGCCCAGTCCGCAGAATTTTGATTTTCATACTTTACCAATTTTCGCCAGCTTCCAAGCCACCAAATATCGTCAATTCTGTCTCCGTTTTTTATTAAATAAAATAAATAGAGTTTTGGTTCGTTTTGATTTGAACACTTCAACCTGTTTCTCTTTGAGTGCTTATTCCAACATGTGTACACCACTTCGAGCTTGTCCTACCATTCAATTACATTAACACTGGATGCAAGAGCGAAATAATGCTCTATGGTACCTGGGTTTCCTTAGAAATAAAGAAAGTTGAAATCGATTCTGATTGCATTTTCCCTCCCAAAACCAGCATGATGCAAAGAAAAACCAGAGGGTCTCTTTACCGAGTATATCAAAACATTTCTTAAAATCAAACAGGAGGCCTCAGGATGGCCAGAATTGTGTAGAAAAGGATAGGGACCACTATGTTAGGAAATTAAGGCAAACAGGGGGATCCAATTGGAATCTAAAAATATTGTAAAATAAAAACAAAGGGCACTGTTCACTCAGCAAATTAATGCATTATTCCTTCTGGGGTCATCTTGGGATGAAAATTAACCTTCTAACCACTGAGATAATACACAGTCCCAAAGATCTTTATACTTTGCTAACATCGGATGAAATTGTAGTTTCAGATCTAAATCTCATTAAAGAAGAAGTGGTATATGTCAGATATGCCTAAGTAAATTCATTATTATAAATGAATTTGAAGATAATGGCCGCAAATCAAATGTGGTTATAGCTGAAATTACAATGGCACCGGCCAATTTGAAACTGTGCTTGATCACCTAGGTGATCAGGTTTTATTATTATTGTAGGATGGTTATTTAGACATCTAGGTTATTCTTTGTTTTCGGTCTATTCATCTTCAGTCATCTATTTGGGTTCAGCTGTGTTTACATTTTTTAGTTCTATTCAGTTGGAGTTTGGTAATTAGTTCATGTCATTGCTCTATTCATCTCTCGATACATTTGCATACGTTCTCTCTCTACTTCCAATGTCATCTTCATCTCTATTCATTCTCAGGTCAGACCTCATTCATTTCTATTCATCTTCATGTCTGACTGCTCTTCTATGTTATCAACCTTACATTATCATTTCTATTCTCATTCTTCTACCTCATATCTTTCCTTTGTTCAGAATTCTTCTTCTTGATTACTTTGGGGTAATTTAGTTAGTTTGTTCTGATTGGTTGTATTCTTACTCTTAGTTCTTGTTGATTGGTTTGCATCAATAATTTGTTGTGTTTCCTTAGTTACAAGTATCAGTTTGGGTCCATCCCCACTTGTATAAATATCAATTGAACTCTTAATAAAATACAATTCATCTTGCCACGTCTACGCTACGCTCTAAGTTTCCGTTTATTATGTTCCTGTGATTCTCATCTATTAAGTTATATTCTACATTTTACACTATGATACAGCTACAAGTATTTTGTAACCATTGTGAAAAATTCTGAATGTGTTATGTTGAATTCAAGTATCTGTACGTATAAACTTGTAACCTTATTTGCATATTTTGTTTGACCTGATATGTTCAGGCAATAGTTTAAATGTAGATCTAATTCAGTGATACGGCAGGCTATTGAAAAACCCTTCCAAATAATTGCAAATATGCATAGTACATGAGGAGTCCGCACACCACGTGAGATGTGTGCGAATCAAATCACTATTTTTAAAACTGTCATTTCTTCTTTGAAATAGTATGAAATTTCATGTTTTTGGTCTGTATAGAAAGAAGAAGAGTCATTCTTCCCAATCAACCTTTTAAATTAAACTGAACAATGTATATAAGAGGGTAAAATTTAGATTAAAAACATGCCACAAAAATATTCTGAACAAGGTTTATCTTGATGATTCTACACTGATATTTTTATTTGAGCCAACATAATTTTTATACCATACAAAAGCTGAAAATATCTAGTTTCTGAATATGCCATTCAAAATTTATGATAACCTGTAGAAGAGTCAGCATCCACTTAGTTATAGCCCAAGTACATTTTCAAGTTTGTAAACAGATGATACTGCAACCTTATTGGTCAAAGACATACACACCTCCCAATTCCCAGATGTTTCCCATCTGTGTCCACTCTGGTGGCCTCTCCAAGGTCACACTCCCCATGTGGTTATCCCTTCAAATCACCCGCCCATTGATGTTTTGCTTCCTTATTCAGCCAATCAGGAGACTGGGTTTCATGAAACTCAGAATTTTCAAAATCTTTTCTTGTATTTGGTTGGAATATCAGTGGATGCCGACCCTTCTACAAGCTACCCAATATTGGAAATATTATAGGAGTAAAGTACACATTCCAAGCTTTATTATGATATCAATTTTAATGTGGCTCAAAAATTAAAGTTTTGCACAATAAGGGAAAGTTCGAAGAGGAAGAATTTCTATTTCAATGAGCCATTTCAAGCCTAAAATTTACCTATTTAGCAAATCATTTTGGTAAAAAGACTGAAGCATCTGTAAAGTGTAACATTTACTTTATCAAATGGAGCAATTAGTTTATATTTTGCTCGAAAATAAAAAGGCTAAATTAGAGGATTAAAAAGTCCCTTCATTCACTTGAATTTGTAAGGAGCAGGGTTCGACAGCAAGGCCAGGAAAATAAAAGCCTCTATTAAGCTCATTATAACCTCATGGAACAGTATGACTGTAATTGTAACTTTTTTTGTTTGAAATTGTTGATTTGATTTATTCAATGTGTTGCTCAATGTTTCTTAATATTAATAAATCATTGTATGAGACAAAGAAAAAAAAAGTATTATTATACATATAGTGTCATCTATGTTCAGAGAGAGGGTTTGGAAGCACTTGTTAGGGAATGAGCTCAGTGAATTAAACAATTGGTTGGATGGTAGGTATCACTACTTTTATATCACAGAGCACAGAGTGAGGGTCCTGCCAGATAAGACTTAGGCTGGGGAGATACCTTCACCTTTGGAAGAGGGCATAGTGTTGTATGAGTTACAGAGGATGAAAATGCAAGCACAAACCAACTTTGATTTAATGACTGAGAATAGGAAAAGCATGCGAGGTACAGCTACAAAAGAAATTGTAGTTTAACCTTTTGTAACATTTGGTGGCAGCGGTGGGATGGTTTATCCCAAGGAACAAAAAGGTTGAGACAATCCTTCTCTGTGCTGTGTGATCCAGAAACTTGTCTGATCCAGAGTTAGCTGAGAAGCTCGCCAAGCTGAAGTTTAGATGCTGGGATTGACTGGCGAAATGAAATGAGTGAATGTGTGGAATGATTAAGTGCAATGAAGTGAAGTGATTTTGAAGTGAACTAGTGAAGTTCCCCCTAGAGCTCTTGCATGCTGGGAACGGAGTGAGGGTCCTTCCAGATAAGACTTGGGTTGGGGAGATACCTTCAGAGGAAGGCATAGTGTTGTATGTAATACAGAGCGGACAAAGACTTGCCCCCATAGCAATACTAACACAAACCGAAGTGGATGCGAAGACTGAAAATGGTAAAAGCACGAGAGGTACGCCGCCTGCAAGTGCAATTGTAATTACACCTTTCGTACTAATATATAGTACTGCTTTCAGAACCATATCCCCAAGCAACAAATGGACAGTCCACAAAGAACTTGCCAAGTACAAAAGATACATTCATCGGAAATAATAGATCTCTACAGCAGCAAAAACAAGAGTCAGAAAGTTGAGGGTGATGTAGTTTAATAAAAGAAAGGCTACCACTAAAGGAGCTAAATCCTCATGCTGAGAGAAACACAAAGACCCAAGGGGTGAAAGCAGAGCTGATTTAGTCAGCTTGGCTTCAAAACTCAACATTCCCAACCCAACCTGAAGAATGCAAACACAGCAATTCTCGCAACCGACCATACATTCAAATTAAGAATCGCAGATGGTGCTATGCAGTTTTAACTAGAATGACGTCATATAAGTTGACTTACCTTCTTGCATGTGTTTTCATTTTCGCAAAGGTTCTTGATATAAAAATCATGTTTGTTTTGCACTTTATATTAAATATTTCCTGATATTAACTTTCATTACACCAATGTTAGTTCCTTTTATACTATACCAAGTACCTTTGATAGTGCTAAAAGAAGAAAAATGGGCAATTATCCAAAAGGATAGCCATGGCACGTGTATTAGCTTCCCAAACCGGAAGCCCCCTAGTCAACTGTAGCAGATCAATATCTACGATATCGTGAGATATCGTTTAATATCGGGTATTGTCGGTTGCGAGAATTATCCCTTGTGTCACTCCAAGCATTCAAGCACACTCATCAGACCAATGGAATCCAGGCATCATGTGCACAAAAAACAATTGAAAGGAAACAGAAATAAATTGCAACTCTCTGAATGCTTTCCATTCATTTCACTCTCATAATTAGTCATACATGTACTTTGTCTAAGATGTGTTCATAACTTGTTGTTTGAAAGTTGCTGTGTTCTTGTTATTTGTATTTAATGTTGTTCTTTGTATTTTTTAATGTTTGATGTCGAAGTGTCTCCCAACTCCCCCC